>JAOTRH010051927.1:0-19280 GCA_034768845.1 Heliamphora exappendiculata
AGATCGGCAAACAGGCAGCGCGCGAGCGGCCACGATAGGGTCGCTGCTGGTGGTGGTCGGCATGGACGGTACAGTAACGGCGTCGGAGGTGGCTGGCAGTGTGAGTAGATGCATCGGGCGAATTTTTTTGACTATATATATATAATTAACATTTATAAATATACTCATGAAGGTATTTTGGTCATTTTAACTTCTCTGTTAACGCCGTTTTACTATAAGGGAGGTTAGAGCAGTTTATTCAAAAAGATGATATTGACTATATTTGACTAAAATTTTAGGAGATGTCAGTGTAATTTACTTTTCTAAAAATTATTTTATTAGGTTTAGACCCTCATTTTTATTTTTTGGATTTTTAATTAAAAATATTAAAAAATAAAAATTATTTATTTAGTTGAAAAATTAAAAAATTAAATTAAAACACAAATCTTAAAATATTTTATTCAAATTTTTATTACTTTTAAAATATAATAATAAATTTATTCATAATTTATTTACTACTAGTATCGATTACATATAATTGTTAGTATTAATTATATAAAATGGTAAATTATCTACTTTGAACAAAAAATTAAAAAAATAAATTTTTACTCAAACAACTAACTTTAAAAAAATTAGTTTAAAAGTTAAATTATCAAACAATTTATTTTGAATACAATTTAATTTTTTAGCTAAAAATATAAAAAAACAAAAAAATTAACTTTTAAGTTAGTTGGCAACCGGGCCATTAAAATATCATAATATTTTGTTAATATTATATGGCCCAAATTGGTAACTAAGTTAAAAGTTATTTATTATTATTATTTTGTGTGTTTTTAGACTAAAAAAATTAAATTGAATTTAAATAGATTATTTTATCATTTAACTTTTAAGTTAGTTTTTTTAAAATTGATCATTTGGATAAAAAAAATATTTTTTTTATTTTTGTTTAAACGGGATAATTTTACTCTTTTATATATTTGGTATTAATAATTATATATAGTTGATAAAGGTAATAAATAAGTTATGAATAAGAGGTATTATTGTATTTTAAGAGTGGTAAAAGTTTGCTTAGAATATTATAAAATTTTATATATTTTTTAATTTAACTTTCTAATTTTTAATTTTTTTGTCAAACGGGTAACCGTAATTTTTTTTTTACATTTTTAGCTAAAAAATTAAAAACTAAAGTTGCCAATATGGGCCTTAAAGTGGCTATAAGTCAAAAAAAAAATTGTTTAAAATTATTATAATTTTTAAAATTTTATTTTTAAATAATTTTGTATTTAATATAGAATTTATTTGATAAATTTTGACAAGTACATTTTAAAAATATAATTTTTATAAAAAATAATTTTATATAATAAAATTATAATATTTTAAAAAAATATAAAAGGAATTATTTAAAAAAAAATAAGGCTAAAACTTTGAATAAAAAAATAAAAAAAATTAATTTTTTATATTTTAAATTAAAAAAAAATTAATTTTAAGTCGGCTTAAACAGATCGGCTATTATAGCTATGACAAATATCATACACTGATTTTGGAAAGTTGTCGGCTTTCATGCAGTCTCGTTTTGGGATTGGACCATTGACTCAGACTTTTTTTTCATATATAAAAAATGTTAAAAGACCTAAAAATATTATAAAATTTATATAAATTCAATTAAATATTATCAAAAAATTTCTTAAGAGAGAGATAGAGAGAAAAAAAACATTCGCATAAAGAGAATAAAAATCTCTACCCAGAAAAAATTCTCTATACAAGAAAACCATAAACCTCTGCGCATTCAAAAATTGATATTCATGTAATTAAATTATATTAATTTTAAAAACATGACACGGAGGCAATGTTTGATAGTCGGAATAAGTTGAGTGAAATTAATAATAACATAGTATTAGTATATATATTGATAATGAGATTGTAATAATTATTTTATATTTAATTTATGTTGAATTAGGTATTGGACTAAAAATATTTATATTTAATTTTAGCGAGATTAAATAATGTTTTATCGGATTAAATTTATTAATTTTTAACATTATTATTATGATATTTCAATTATTCATTTGTGCAATTAAAATCCTGTTTGGAATTTCTTTTTTGTGGTATAAATTTGTGGAATGTTAACATTCTAACAAGTTAATGGCTTTTTACTCATTTTCATTTTTTATGATTTCTTTTCATAAAAAAAATATTTTTGAATTGCACTATTTTACATAATAAAAATGCTTACTTACTTTTATTGACAAAAAAAATTAATGACATTAAAAGTAAATTATTTTTTTATTATAGGAAATGATAATACTACCGTCAATAAAAAATGATTCTATTTAAAAATAATTCTTTCAATCATTCTATGAAATTCTATGCATTTAACACCCGAAATGAATTGATTTACAGTAATGCATTTAACACTCAAAAAATAATTCTCTCAACCATTCTAAGTAATGCAACATTTAAGGGGTAATTTAGTAACTTTTCACCCAATCCCTTTGAACTGGATTTCCAATACCATACTCAAGCTGAATCTTTTAAATTTTACCGAAAATTAGTATTAAATCCTTAAAATAGCGTCGATTTTATTTTTTAACGTGCAAAGTTCAGTTTTAACAAGTGAGATCCAGTTAAACCTTTGAATAGATAAATTTATTTGTGTATTTTTTAAAACGTACAGATAAATTTATCTATTTTACATAAATAAGTATACAGATAAATTTATCTGTATGAATAACATTGTGCATTTTTAAAATACGTATAAAATATACAAATACATTTATCTGTCTTGCATAAATAAGTAGACATATAAATTTATCTGTATAAAGAATATTGTACCTTTTCAAAACATGTATAAAACACACAGATAAATTTATCTGTCTTATATAAATAAGCAGATAGATAAATTTATTTGTCAAATTATACTTGTTTTACTAAACAGATAAAATGTCTCTCTGGTATTTATCAATATTAGAAAGGAACAGATAAATTTATCTGTTACTTGTGTTTATTTGACTTAATAGATAAATTTATCTGCTGACATTTGTTAATATTAGGAAAGAACGATAGATAAATTTATATGTATACATTATATATAAATTTGTCTCTATACATTATATATAAATTTATCTGTATACATTATATATAAATTTACCTATTTGTGTTAAATTTATCTATATTATAGACGATTAAACTTCACACGTTAAAAATTTTATTAATGAATCTCGAACTGTTAAAATTTATTTTTTTAAACTTTGAGGTGAAAGTACCTAAATTTTAATCCCCCAATTGAGTGGCATTGGTAATTCCATGAAAATAACAATCTAATTTTAAAATGATAAGCCAAACATGAGTTAAGTCGGTCCCACATTCTAAAAGTTCAATTCATTAGCTTGGAATGATTAACATGGCCAGAGAAGCCCCCCTTTGGCCTTTGAAAACCGAATCTTTGAGCAAATTAATTGAATGAATGAATGGATCAAGGGTCAACTATTGCGACTAGCTAGCTAGAGTTAAATCTTTACATAAATAATGGCCGTGTTTGGGTGGTTAGCTTATTAACTTATTTATTTATTAATAAATAAATTAAATTTTATTTAAATAAGATTATTTGAGTGTTTTGTGGTTTATTTACTTATTTTAATTTATTTGTTAATTCAAACTAAATTTATTTGGCTTATTTAGTTTATTTTTTTATTTTTTATTTATTTAGTTATTCAGATGACGTAATTTATTTTTTAACTTA
Source organism: Heliamphora exappendiculata (assembly GCA_034768845.1). Taxonomy (NCBI): domain Eukaryota; kingdom Viridiplantae; phylum Streptophyta; class Magnoliopsida; order Ericales; family Sarraceniaceae; genus Heliamphora; species Heliamphora exappendiculata. The sequence continues at coordinate 3,719 of JAOTRH010051927.1, forward strand.
TAAACCAAATAAATCATAAGTTAAATTACCAAAACGGGCCTAATATATTATACTTGTAAGAGAATGCCATGTGTGCATTTCTTATTTGTGACTAGTGACAAAGGTGCATATATAAACTTATAATAAATACATTAATAACAGTAAAAGAAGTGATGTCGATGTAGAATTGTCTGTCTCTACAATTTTAAAATAAAAAAAAATAAGAAGAAGGAATAATGTCGCCTATTTATTTATGTAATTATTATTTTTATATATATTAGTAGTCTCATAAAATATTACAAAGAGTGTCTTTTTTTCTTCTTCTATCAAGGAATTCTCTTCATTTCTCAAAATATAATGTGAAGAAAATGGAAGGTAGCTGTTTTCTTCCAAGATTTTACACTCATATTTGTATTTGGAAGAGAAATTTTGGTAGAAGTCTACATATTAATTGATATTTAAGAATTTGTCTTATCTAACTTTTTAAAATAAAATTAGCCCCACAGCGTTAATATTTACTGAAAATATCCTTAAATTATATCTTCAGTAGATTACATTGTCCAAATCTCTTCCTAAACAGTAAGAGAAAATCTAACCTTTAAAATTTCTCTCAAATTCGCGCACCGCAATTATTACAACTCTAGCTTCATTTCCGCCTTCATCCTCCGTCGCTATCATCGCCATTAGCGCCAATAGGAATGTCATCGTCATCGCTGTTAGGGCATTGCCGTCATCGCTGTCATAACTGATACATGTATCAGTTGATACTTTGTCTTTTATTTTTTGTTGTTATAACAATACATATATAACAGATATATGTATCACTCGTCACCATGTATTGCAATTTTTACTGATTACTATCGTGCCAATACAACTGATAGCTGTATCAGTTGATAATTTGTCTTGTATTTTTTTATGATTCTGCATCGCAAACATAACTGATATATGTATCAGTTAAAAGTCTGCGATGGAGAATAACGACGAGGGAATACGACGCTTTGCTCTCTCCATGAACTGTTCACACATGAGGAGAACGTGAATGAAGTCGACGAATGTTTGGGTGGTAGAGAAAGACATATATGAAGGCGCCAGAAGTTTGGGTGGATGCAGCAGCAAAGGGTAGTTGCAGCGAGATCTGGTCATGGCGGTTGCGACGAGATCTAGCTATGGTGGTTGTGGCGAGATCTGGTCACGACGGAGGTAGCTCGTGTTGACGACTTAGGAGCGAGGGGTGACAGCGGCGACAAGAGGTTGGCGGAATTTTAACTTTGTAAAGATAGAGACGGCGGTACTGTTAGGAGAAAAAATGAGAAACATAGAAATAACGACTAAGGCTTAGATTGCCAAGGTTTAAATTTCTTAAATTTAAACATGATAAAAAGAAAAATCAATTCCTTTAAATATGGGTAAATCAATTTTAAAATTTTTTCATGATTTATAATGGAACTAAAACTAGTAAAATAAATATAGTAGAACTAAAACTCTTAAAAAATCTAAAAAAAAAACTAATTTTTAAATTTCTCTATTTATAATTAATTTACCCATAAGTGATCGAGCTAATTATTTTAACTCATTTATCTTATAACAATCATTATCATTTAATACAAATCCAATATCATCATTTTAATTTTTCATCAATTTTGTGATAAAGTTTAGGCAACCAATAAAACATATATATATAGAGACCCATCCTACACCAATTTTTAATTAACATGCTACATAAGTTCATACAAACACTTATTGAGATATTTTGGATTAAAAAAATACTTTTTTCAATAAAATTTTGAATTTAACATCTTTTGTAGGGTCATTCTAACCATATAACATCTTAAAATGTTATAAATTGAGCTGGACATAGTTCAGGATTCTTTTTTGTTTAAAGAGAGCATGGGTCAGGTTAATATATAGGGTTGATTAATTATTAATTTTATTTGAAAGATTTGTATAAATATCAATTCCATTACTTATAAGATTTTAAAAGATGGAATCCTATTTTTAAATCTAGAAATTAATTATACAGATTTGACTTATTTACAGACAGAACCTCATTTCATAAAATTTTTACTTGTCAATTTTAAAGTTATAACTTTCAATATATAGATTCGTTTGAAATTTGTTCCCAAAGACCTATTAAACAAGATTTATATTAATTTAAAATTATGTAAAAATAATGAAATCTAAAAATTTGATAAATTTCTTATTTATTTTGAAATAGATAAATTTCTCAGGTTAAAAAAGTAAATTTTTTTTTTCTGTTTTCTTTTATTTTTCTCAATTTCAAAATTATTTTCTCATTTTTAAAACTAGAAAAATTCAATTTAAAATCTTTCAGTATTAAAACTATTTTTTAAATTTCAACACTGAAAAGATTTTCAATTTTAATTTTCATAGTTTTAAAACTTAATTTTCTTAATCTTAAACTGAGAAATTTCTTAAATGTTACAGTTATTTTATTTATAAAGAAACAACTATTATTTTTATTTTCTTGAAAAATAACCAAACATCATTAAGAGTTAAGCAATTAAAATTAAAAATGCCAAATATTTAAATAGAAATAAGAGTATATTAAGAATCAAATAGAACCTGAATTTGAAAAAAAAATAAGCATGAGACTAAGCTCGATTTGCAACTGGCTTAAGAATTAGTTTTTTTTTTTTTTGCTTTTTTGCGTTTTAGCCAAAAAGTTAATTTTGGTTCAAAGTAGTTAGTTTAGTAATTTAGCTTTTAAACTAATTTTTTTTAAATTAATTGTTTGGTAAAAAAATTAGCTTTTTTTACTTTCATATATTTAATATTAACAATTAGTAATAGTAGTAGTAAATAAGTTATGAATGTGAATATTATTGTATTTTAAAAGTAGTTGGAGTTTGAATAGAATATTTTAGAAATTATTTTAATTTGATTTTTTGACTTTTTAACTTTTTTGAATTTTTGCCAAAATGACCATATTAACTTTTTTACATTTTTAACCATAAAGTAGAGTTGCCAAATGGGCCCTAATTCTTTTATGATTTTAGATATACGACTCTCCTCAAAAAGACCCTACGATATATATTACATTGTATACTTTTATTTTAAAATAAAATATTAAGAAAAACATTATAAATATCACAAACCCGGAACCAAAAAACTAATTTCCAAACTCTAAAATCTGCTAGTTAGCCTAGTTATAAAAACTAAGAAATTCATTTGTAACGAAGCCCTTTCCCCCAGTAAACCATTATTTTAAATCAAAAAATAACGTACTAATATAATTTTTAAATATTATAGTATGATAATTAAGGTTTGAAATTTAAAAATCTATTCATTTTAAGATCTCAAATTTGACGTTATCAGTACTCTCTGATTAGTTTATTTAAGGTTTTAACTCGATTTTAATTGAATTCTACGAGTGAATAATAAAAATAATTTTTTAAAAATTATTTAAAATACACATAAATTAATTTAAACATTTTAAAATATGTAAAAATATTACTTAATAATGTGAAAATACATGTTTAAAAATGCTACCAATGATATGATGAAAGTGTGGGCAGTGGTTGTTACTTTTTTACATAATAAGTTAAAGTTTGGCTGCTTTCTAGATGTTTGAAAAGTGGTTTTGACAAATGACTTTAGCATTGGGAAATGATATTATATTTATATCCTAAATTTGGCTCCTGATGTTCTGAGAGGTCAAAAGATATAAGTTTTTTTTTTGGCTTATGATGTTCATAATTCAGAGGGAAATAAAATATTCATATTCTAAATTTGGCCTACGATGTTATGAGAGCTTAAGGCCATTTGGTAATGTTTATAATTTTTTATTTTTTATTTATAAAAAATAAAAAATATATTTTTATTTATGTTTATAAAAAAATAAAAATAAAAATATATTTAGTAACATAAATGTTTAAAAAGTGGTAGTTGAAGATTATGGATGAATTCAATCAAAATTTATTTACAAAATAAGTAAAAATATATTTTTTTTGTTTTTTAAAATTTTATAAATTTTAAAAATTATTTATAATTTTTTAAAAATAAAAATAATTATCAAACATATTTTTATTTATAATTTATGAAAAATTTAAAAATAAAAATAAAAATATAAAAAATATAAATATTACCAAACGGCATGTAAAAGCTCTTATTCACGTACTAAATTTGGCCTATGATGGTGAAAGGTTCAAAACTTAAAAAGGTTTTAATGTCTGGATAGTTAAAATATTAAGGGGACTAAGAAAGCAAATTTAGATTTTTTTTTTGAATAAATTACATTTATATTATTTATATTTAAGGATAATAGTACTGATACTCATTTTACTCTCTAAAATACTACTATTCTCTCTTACTTTATTATTTATGTAACTATTTGGTTCATCCGTTAATTGACTATCAGTTATCCTCCCTTACTTTATTATTTTAATAGTTTGATTTAATTTTTCATACTTTATTAGTTTTAAGTTTCATATGTATATTTTTCAAAGAAGTAATATTTTTTTTTGCACAAACAAAAATGAGATTAATGCTAGTTACATACTAAATTAGTAATAATTTATACAAAATTAAATGATAACCAGTTTTAAGTTGGCTTAAAGTAAAGTTTTTTATTTTTTCTTACTTAAAACCTTAAAAGCAAAAAAAAAAACCTCATTTTTTTTTATCCGAAAGGCTTTTAGCCCTTTTTCTTTTTATATATAATTTTTTTATATTTTTAAAAAATATCATCACTTTTATTATAAACAACAATTTTTATAAAAATTATATTTTTAAAATCTGTTCGTCAAAATCTATCAAACAAGATCTATATTGAATATAAAATTGTTTAAAAATAAATTTTATAAAATTATAACAACTTTAAACCAAAAAACAAAAATTTATTTTCTTAAAGTTGTAATAATAAAATAAGGATGGATGGACTAAACTATTAAAATAATAAACTAAGAGAGGATAACTAACGGTCAACTGATAGATGAACCAAACTGTTACATAAATAATAAGATAATGGAGGGCATTGGTAATTCAGAGATAAATATGGTGTCACTGTTATTATCCATAAATACAAAATGTGTAAATATAATTTATTCTTTATTTTTTCATTTTGAATGTGTATAAATGAAAAAGTAATTTATAATTACTTATTTTGTTATGAATCACCTTCCTAAACTAAGTAGTAATTCAATTCTCAAAATAATGAAATCGAGTGGATTGTAATGAGATTTAAAATTTCAGATGGTGAAATGTAATTTCCAGAACTACATGAATACTAATGCATTCACTACAATGCTCAGAAAGGTCAATTTATTTTACGTAAAACTTAAAAGCACGGTATAAAAATGGTATAATACAACTTGTCCCCGCCACATTTCATGGCCCGCCACGGTCAATGTCACGATCTATTTTCATATATAGCCTCCGTGACCGGCCAGTGAGTCAAAATCCATCAAAGACCTATTTCTTTCTTTATTTTCTATTCCTTATTTTAATATTTGCCAACTGAATTTTTTTTTAGTTTTCTTTTTAAATGATCTTATTCAAATCATTCCAAAATTTGAAACAAAAGTAACTTATTTATTCGAAGAAATTATTTTTCAATAAATATTTTCAGTAAGTCATTTCAAAACCCTCAAAACTTCTAACAGTGCATTCGACATTTAAACATTATAACTAGATACAAGAATTGAAATGCAATACAGAAATTAAAATGAACTATAAACTTTCTTTTTTGGTTTTCATTTTCTTCATTCCATCATGCGTCACCTGGAATGTTTCAACGTTTATTAGCACAGTTAGTGTGAATTCAATAATATCTAAACTCTTAATTATTCACAGTGTTAAAATAATATATATCAAACGGTTAGTCAGAATTCGGTATGGAGCGACCCACATTTTATACGGTGAACATGATCATTATTTATAGTCACCTAGCCGTGGCATCTACCCTTATTCTCTCGCATCGCTGGTACGCTTATCGTTCCTTAGCGGCCAGGACGCCGTTTAACTCATCATTATTTCATGCATCACTTTCATTCGTTTTCATTTTTCATCATTCTTTTTCATTTTCATCATTTATTTCTCATTCATTTTTATCATTCGTTTCATTCTTTAACAATGCAACATAGCAAGCACTCACGTGAAATAAAAACTAATTCAGATATCAGAGGTTCACCTGGTCTAAAAGTATTTGATTTCAATTGCTTTGGAACTCTAAATCTAATCAACATATTAAAAATCTAGTCAACATATTAATCAATAGTTAAATGGAATCTTATTCTATTTTATTTCTTCTGTGTTTGTTTTTATTACGATATACCCAACATACCTAATTAGGTTAATTTATTCAAAATTCTATTTTTTACTTAAACTTTAAAACTTTAAATAGAGCTTTAAGATTTGATTTTATAAAACCAGTTGAATATGAAAAAGTACTAATTTTTAACTATGTTCTTAAGTTTTTGTCCTTAAATATATATATTTTTTATAAAATTAATTAAACTCATTTTTGATAACAATTTCATAGTTGAATTTCTCTAAAACATTTAGCTATATATCTTATTTAAAATGCTTGTTTTTATGCTATTTAAAATATTTAAGCTTATATCTTTAGAATGAGATTTGTATAAAAACTAATAAAATCACACCACTTATAATTTTTAATATACTTTTTAGTTTTATACTATATTTTTATTGAAAAAACATTTTTATTCTTAAAACATCTAATTTGTATCCCAAATAATTGAAGTAACTCATAGTAATTTTGTTATAAAAATATAAATTTTATCAACTAATAAAATCTAATCATTATTATTTTGTATTATTTAAATATTTTATTTTTAAAATATCTCATTTGTATCATTATTTTGTCAACTTGTAGTGACAAATCAAAAAATACATTTTTTTTAAGTAATAATATTTTTATTCTTCTTCTTCTTCTTCTAATATTTTTAAATTATTATTATTATTATTATTATTATTATTATTATTTTTTACTTTATAATTATTTATTATCATCATCTACAACACAAAAGCTAATAATCAACAAAAGACCCAACATAACCTAACCTAAGAAAATCAATAACAGTGAGTTAACAAAGAAAAACAAAATCCATAACAGTAAGCTCCACGGGCATGCACGCACAGTGCGTGCCCGGTATCTTTTTCAGTTTTCCGTCTCAACTTTGACACGTTCGTCCGGACAATTCGAACGTCAATTTTGACGGTCGTTCGTGATTATACATAAGCAGTCGTGGGATAAATCTAACTAAATTTACGGCGTTTGAAACGGAGGTCGAGGTGCTGGCTGAGGATGGCCAAAGTTGGTTCGAAAAACTTTTTTTTTTTGTTTTATTTTTTTTAACAAAATTCATAAAATCATATTTTTTTAGTTCGGGTTTGGCAGAGCGGTTTACTGGCGATCAGAGCCGTTCACTAGCGACGTTAGGGCGTCAAAAGGGTTGAGGTCACTGGTGGCAGTAGTTAGTGGCCGTGGACAGTGGTGGCGGCGTGCGACAACAAACTGGTGACTGTGTTACATGCTGCGTTTGTGGTGATTGGCGTTTCTGGTGGCTCCAGCGGTGGTGTGTGTGGTTTTAGTGATGGTGGGTGGTGAATCTGGTAGTGACTGGTGGTTCGGGTGGTGGTGGTCTCCACCACAGAGAGAAAGAGAGAGAGTCAAAAGGGTTGAGGTCACAGGTGGTAGCAGGTAGTGGCCGTAGACAGTGGTGGCGGCGTGCGACAACGAACTGGTGATTGTGTTACATGCTGCGTTTGTGGTGATTAGCGTTTCTGGTGGCTCCAACGGTGGTGTGTGTGGTTCTAGTGATGGTGGGTGGTGAATCTGGTAGTGACTGGTGGTTCGGGTGGTGGTGGTCTCCACCAGAGAGAGAGAGAGAGAGAGAGAGAGAGAGAGAGAGAGAGAGAGAGAGAGAGATAAGTTTACCGAGGGAGGCCCAGTTGCCGACGACGTGGGATGGCGCCGGCGCCGTCGAGGTCGCTGGTGAGGGTGGTGAGCGAGGACAGCGGTGGTTGGCCGGCTGTGGTCGGTGGGGTGCGCCTGAGTGTGCGGCGTCATCACTGTTTCTCTTTCTCTATTTTTTTCTAAGCCTAATTCTCACTAACCTTGGCTTATGCATTTCACTGAGGCGACCCACTTTTATACTAGGGGCAAACGAGCTCAGATTTAATTGCTTGGTTACCAATTTTAAGACTCCGTTTGATGGCTAAGTTAATTAGACTCGTTGTCAAATTAAGAAACGTATTGCGTATCGTAATTTAATTTTTATGTATCGCGTATCGTATCGTATTATATCACGTATCGTATGATATGTTAACGAAATTATATATAAGTTGATAAAATAATTATCCTACTATAAAATTACAAAAATAAGTTATTATAATACAAATCTATTACATATGCCCAAAGTAAAGTTCAAACTTCAAAATATCATATTTCAATTCTTTAACCATATTCATATAAAATGTGTCAAAAAATAATAATCAAGTTGTTACAATTTAAAAACAAAAGTGTATCAAGAATCAAGATCATATGTCTTCTTCATCCATCATGTCAATCTCAACAAGGTCATCATATCCATCATCTCCAACTAGCACTCCATCATCATCCATGCAATCATTTTCTTCATCTTCATCATCTTCAATAACTTCTATCTCCGCTTCAATAGCCTTTCTTTTTTCTTTTCTATCATGTTGAAGGTTTTTTGGTCCTATAAAAATAAAAATATTAAATATTTAAAAATAATAATTCTATTTTATACAAATCACACTCAACAATTGAAATGAAAGTAATGAACATACCTCTTTTCCTTTTGTTACTAGTTTCTCCTTCATTAACTTCAAAACATTCATTTATGTCCATCCATGAATTTTCTTGGAGTAGGCATGAATCCTCTCTTTTGGTGATCCATTCATCATCGGATTCCATATCCGAGAGGCAAATAGGATCATAGTTCTCGCCACTCTCTTCCCTTTTCTTTTGCCTCAACTCCAAATTGAGATTGTACTTGATAAACGCTAATGCATTCAATCTTTTTTGTTCTAAACGATTCTTTTTCTTTGAATGAATATGTTGAAAAGTACTCCAATTTCTTTCACACCCCGTAGCACTACACGTAAGGCTTAGAATTCTTATAGCTAATCGTTAAAACTCTTTGCAACTACTCTCATAGCTCTCCCACTAAAGTGCTAGAAAAGGAAAGCAAATTAGTGTAATACACATAAATACATAATTTAAAACAAAGTGAGTCAAAACAATAAACAACATAGGATAGATTAGTAAAAATACCAGGTTACTTTTTGTCTCTTGTTATAACGGTCATATCCATTCCAAACATACCAATGGCCTTGTGAAACTTTTTCATTTGTGCATCAAGTTTTAACCTTGTTTTAATGTCCAGATGCATCTTCTGTAAAGTCTTGTACAATTTTATTTTGACTTCCATATCCGTTTCGTCAAAGGTAGAATGATAATGGAATCTACAATGAGTCAAAATAAATAAACAAATAACTAGACGATGTGGAAATAAAAGTAATGAAAGTTATATAAGTGATGAATTAAAAATGTTACCTCGGATTAAAATAATAACCCGCCGCATGAAGAGGCCGGTGGAGTTGTAATGCCCAACGATCATCAATAATCTTCCAAATTGAATCATATCTTCGCTTCACAAAATTGAAATTTTTCTCAATTTGTTCCTTAGCCCTATCCATTGCTTCGTAAATATAACCCATAGCGGGCTTTGTATCACCATCAACTAATCTTAAAACTTTAACTAGCGGAAGTACACATTTCAAATAATACTTAATTGCTTGCCAAAACTTTTCATCAAACACAATCTCTTGAGCTTTGATGCCATTACTCTTCTTAGAATGTGAACTTTTAGCCCACTCTTCGGAAGCAAACATGGCTCTAAGTCCAATTATTTGAGTTAACATGCTTATCAAACTGAGGTAAGAAGTGACAAATCTTGTCACAACCGGCCTTGCTAATTCAAGATTTTTGTGTATTTTCTCATCAAATTAAGAACCCATAAATGGCGATAAATGAAAACGGTGATCATTCTTGCTTTAGTAATTATGTCATTATGCACCGGTAGGCCACCAATATCTTTGAGCATCAAATCAATGCAATGGGCCGCAAATGGAGACCAAAAAAGTTTTTTTTTTTCTCTTTTCCATTAGAAACTCACCGACAAGAATATAAGCGGGCGCACTATCCGTCACTACTTGCATCACATTTTCTTCACCAATTTCTTTCACAAAAGAATCAAGTAACTCAAATAAATTACGAGCATCCTTAATAATTGAAGATGTTTCCACTTATTTTAAAAAAAATCATCCATATTGGACTATTGACAAGAAAATTAGTGATAGACTGCCCCTTCCCATCTTTCCACCCATGCGACATTAATGTACAACCAGTTTTTTTTCACTCACTTCTATATTTTTTCAATATAATATTCATAGTATCAACTTCCTTTTTCAAAAAAGAGACTATAACCTCATGGTATGAAGAAGGTTTTAAGCCTTTACCATATTCACTAAACGATTGTATCATAGTGTGAAACCATGAGCTTTTAACCAAATGAAATGGCAAAGCATTTGCATGCATGAATCTACATATATCAATACATAGTTTTGTTCTATCATTTACCATAGAATTCAAAGTGACTTGTTTTCCCTTTCCTTTGCTAACAAATTTATCCATTTTTCTTCTTTTAAATTTACTACCTTCTTTCTCTTCAAAACACTCCACAACATCATCATCAACACTATTTCTTTGTTTGAAGTCTTGTAACAAATTTGAAAATATTTTAACAACTTCTTCTGGATATTTTACACAAATCGCAACATTTTTACGAGTACGAGCTAGGTGGTGTTTCATTGGAATTACACCACCCGAATATTCATTACTACAATAATTACACCTCAATCTTAATTTAGTGTTATCAACATCATCATCATTCACTTGTTCATTAACAAGTACATAACGATCACAAGTAATGTCGATAACTTTTCTACTACTTTTTTTTATAGGAGGCATAATTTCTGTAACACTCCGACCCTTCACATAGCAACAATATTGTTCGCTTTGGGCAAAAGTTCTCACGATTTTGTTCTTTCTATGGGGTACCCATCATTGCATTGCTCCAGCGTATGCACGCTTAATTGCGGAGTTCTGCTAGGGTTTCTACCAGTTGAAAAAATGTCTCGTTGAATGTAAGGGTGCAAGATTTTTTCTTTATAGCCCAAGAACTCCCTCTCCCTTTCCGATGTGGGATACCAATATATCACAATCCACCCCTTTAGGGCTGCACGTCCCCGTTCAGTAGCCTGCCAGCTTTGGTAGCTTGCCAGTCCTTTATCGACCCGCCCACTCGATGACCCGCCCACTCGATAGCCCGCCCACGTGTCACGCGAGACGACAGGGATCCACATTCGGAGGTGAGGAGAGTCGACTTTGATACCATCTGTAACACCCCGACCCTTCACATAGCAATAATATTGTCCACTTTAGGCAAAAGTCCTCACGATTTTGTTCTTCCTAGAGGGTACCCATCATTGCATTGCTCCAGCGTAAGCACGCTTAACTGCGGAGTTCTGCTAGGGTTTCTACCAGTTGGGAAAATGTCTCGTTGAATGTAAGGGTGCAAGATTTTTCCTTTATAGCCCAAGAACTCCCTCTTCCTTTCCAATGTGGGATACCAAGATATCATAATCCACCCCTTTAGGACTGCACGTTCCCATGCAGTAGCTTGCCAGCTTCGGTAGCTTGCCAGTCCTTTATCGACCCGCCCACTCGATAGCCCGCCAACGTGTCACGCGAGACGATAGGGATCCACACTCGGAGGTGAGGAGAGTCGGCTTTGATATCATCTGTAACACCCCGATCCTTTACATAGCAACAATATTGTCCGCTTTGAGCAAAAGCCCTCACGGTTTTGTTCTTCCCAGGAGGTCACCCATCCTTACATTGCTCCAGCGTAAGTACGCTTAACTGCGGAGTTCTGCTAGGATTTCTACCAGTTGGAAAAAAGTCTCGTTGAATGTAAGGGTGCAAGATTTTTCCTTTATAGCCCAGGAACTCCCTCTCCTTTTTCGATGTGGGATATCATGATATCACAATTTCAATATCTAAGACAGCACAATAATAAAATCCAAACAGAGCACAGAGCTCAACAATTGCAAACAACTAAACAGAGCAAAAATGACGCAAACAACTAAACAAGTCCAAACCTTCGAAGTCGGCGTCGTCTGTCTTCTCTGTCGGCAACAATGACGTAGACCAGAGGCGTTGACAAACCCTAGCAGCTTTGTCTTTGTCTTCGACGCGCAGAAAGGAGGAAAAACAAGGAGGTCGGAATGAGACGAGGCGTCGAATACGATGAGTTCTTTGTTAAAATGTAAGTTTTTTGTTAGATTCGAAATCGCGCGATACACACAGTATCGTGGAATCGCGATACGAGCTACGATACGTAACCGTATCCTACGATTTATGGCCCAGAACGACACGAGCTACGATTCGTATAGCTTTTCTTGCGATACGATACGTATCGTATGATTTTGATTACACTGACTACACTTAAAAGCCATCGGTTACACACGTTTTTATTTTTAACTCTCTTTAATTGTATTTATATTATAATTTAATAGATATTATTATTATTATTATTATTATGTGTGTATATATATATATATATATTTACTATTATTATTCTTAAATGAGTATAATAAAGTTTCTCAATTTTCACATTTAATTTGTAACGTTCATAACTGTCAATTTATTAATGTAATTATTATTATAATTATTATTTATTTATTGTATATATATAATTTTTTTTCCTATCACAGTCAAACCATAATAAATTCCATAGGGTTGTAAGAAATACTGCCTAAACTGAATATATTGATCAAATCAAGCCAAGTTGATCAATTTGGATGTTTTTTTTTTTAATAGAAGCTAGCCTGCACAGATTAAGAAAAGGAAAAGAATTAAAAAGAATTAAAATTTTTAATTATTTAATTGAAATAAACTGATGAATACAATCACTTGACATTTAAAAAGTTCATAGTTTGTTTAGTTTTGAATTAAGTTAGTTTAAGTTTAATTATTTAGATTTTTGACAATTAGTTACACTATTTATATTTAATTAGTTTACGACTTGTCAACATAAAATTTTAGACGGTTTAAACTTAGAATGTTATTTTGTTTAGTTATTATTCATGGTTAGAAAGTTTAATACAAAGGCTCTATTTGTTTTAATGTAAAATATTTTTGAATAAAATATTTTACTTAATTTTTATTGTTTGGCTAATAATACCTATGTGAAATTTATTTTTTAGTAAAATATTTTATCTCATTAAATCAAATTTAATTTACAAAAAATTAACTCGTAAGTTAATTTTAGAATACACTTTTGAAATTTTCACTAAATTCTTGCAGCCTTTGGTCATTCTCACAGCAAATAAGAATAAGGAAATGAGAGACAGATCATTCCCACATGAATTCTTTTAAAATTTTTCACTCGAATTCTTTTCGTCTTTGGCCACCTTTACCTCTCATTTTTATTTTTTAAATTTTAACCAAACACTAAAAAATACAAGTAAAAAAATAATTTGAACAAAATTATTTTACATGTAAAATATTTTTTATGATAAAATATTTTATATCGAAACAAATAGAACTTAAAAATTAAGTAAACTGCATACTTTGGTATAATTAGTGATTCAATTCACTATTTTTGAGTAATTAATGGTCTCTAACACAAACCGATTAAGCTGTACCAATTTGAACCCACTTTAGTATGATAATTTAATTTGGTTTAATTATAATTTTGATTGATAAAAATATAAAAGTTTAATAATTTTGAGTTTTAATAATTTTAATAATTATGTCCCCTCAAGTTTTAATAATTTTGAGGGAACATATTATGTCCCCTCAAGTTTTTATAATTTTGATTGATAAAATATAAAGTTTTTTAAACTTGAGGGGACATAATATAATAATTTTGAATCGAATTTGGTTTAATTATAATTTTGCTTTTCAATGTGAATTCGTAACTCCAAAGTTACGATGGGCAAAAAAATTTATTTGTAAAAATAAGTACACATAAAAATGGATGCTAATGAAAAAATATTCTGAAGTTAAAATATCATTAGAAAGGTTAATGGGCTAATTGGTAACTAGCTTAAAATGTATTTTTTTATTTTTTGTATTTTTAGTTAAAAAATTTAATTTAATTTAAAATAAGTTATTTAGTTAAATGAGATTTTAAGCTAACTTTTTTTAAAAGTTAGCTAATTGGATAAAAAGTTTTTTTTTTTTAACATTTTGTATCAAATTGAAAAGTATTTCCCTCTTTTATAAAATTTATTATAACGATCACATATAGTTGACCTTAGTAGTAAATAAATTATTTAATAAAAATATTATTGTATTTTAGAATGAGATAAGAGTTTGAATAAAGTATTCAAGATATTAGTATTTTGATTTATTTTTTAGTATTTTTATTTTTTACCGAAGAAACTATTTTGTCTTTTTTTTTTTAAATTTTTAGTCAAAAAGTTTAAAAGCTTAAATTGCCAACCATCCCCTAAATACATTGTAAGTTTAGGAATTCAATTCACTAGGAGCACAACTTTAAGCATTATTAACAGATATAAAATTAAAACATTCACTAGTAAGGATAAAATAAATTAATAAAGATATTTTTATATATGTATTTAAAACATAGATGTTCATAATAACTTAAAAGCATATATATTATAATTAATTACGATGGGTTTATTTTTGAGTTTGATAAAATAAAAAAAAGAACAAATGAATAGATAGAAAATAATAAAATAATAAAATAATTAAAAAAATCACACTAAAAGTATTTAAATATTTTTTGTGGGACGCACATATAATAATATAAAAAAAATATAAAATATAAAAGTATTATAAGTATTTTAATATTTTCGATGGAACCCAACTTTAATTAATGCTATATTTTTTTTGTCAGTTTTTACATAATATATAACAAATATATAATAGTAGTGATGAAATTCTAAAATTTTTAGCGAAAACCTGCGGTCCCGTTGGTCCTTCACTAGCTCTGTCCCTGGTAAGTAAGTTGACATCAATAACTCCACCAATTATTTGTGTAGTTATGCAATTAAATTAATATAAAATTAGAACAAAAAATAAAAAAAAAATATATGAATGTGTTTATCAACTTCAGCACAGAAAAATAACATATTATAAGCATGTAATTTTGGTCAGGCTTAGTCCAGCCGAGCAGGCCAACCTCGGTCTGAGACCGACGGACACTCGCTAAATTTTCAAACGGGGCCGAATTGAGCTTTTTTCTTCAAAAATCGGTTCAAATCGAAGGGGTAAAGGACTCGGGCTTGGACTACGGGTTCCGATCTCGGGCTGAATCTCAGGCCCGAGCCTTTGGACGGGCTTCAGGCAGACTTGACCGGGCTTTAGTATTTTTTTAATACAATAGTAATTTAAAATTAAGTTTAATTAAAAATTATAAACTTAAAGTTTATTATATTATATAAGTTTGTAATTAATAATTTATTATTATAAATTAATAAG
>JAOTRH010051938.1:0-19279 GCA_034768845.1 Heliamphora exappendiculata
ATTTATTTTTCTTGTTTCTTTAAAAACTATTTTCTATATTTTTTTCTATTTTAAAAATTATTTACTTTTTATTTTGGTTCATGATTACAATTGTGTAGCGTATTATTGCCATTTATACATAACTATAAGATTTATTTTCTAGTTTGCAAACAAAAAATTAGATATTATAATTTTTAGTATCCCATAAAATAACAAAACATAAGAATGGATAAAAAGAAGGATTGACAATGCATTGAATATATTATCCTAGGATTATTAGTGAAGGGATACTAAATACCTCATAATCCTTTTCTTCAAAACAAACATGGTTTTAATAAAAATACTTAGGGGAGAAAATACGAAAATTGACATGTAATGTTGTAATAAGAAAATATTTGCGTTTATTAAATCTAACTGAACATA
The DNA here is from genome assembly GCA_034768845.1 of Heliamphora exappendiculata. Lineage (NCBI taxonomy): Eukaryota > Viridiplantae > Streptophyta > Magnoliopsida > Ericales > Sarraceniaceae > Heliamphora > Heliamphora exappendiculata. Next base: position 403 of record JAOTRH010051938.1, read on the forward strand.
TAGCCTTACACAAAGCAGAATGCCGAGAAAAAAAATCACGTAGCAAACCCCAACCCCAATTGGTTGGGACACAAGACAAGGCTTAATTAGGTTTAATTTATTCATTACTTAAGATAACTAGACATTATAGTTCATTCACCTAGTCTTAATTTTATACCAAATTCTCAAAAAAAAAAATCAATTTAAAATTTTATAAGGGAAAATACAAAGGAAATTGGTTTTTGTCCCATATTTCCTTTCTTGTTTCCTTGACAATTCCCAAGAACCAACAAAAACCTAAGACCGATACCATAAAAGAAGGCAACATACTTACTACCAAGGATCATTAATCATTAACTCAACTATAGGCGCATCCACAGGCCACGCTCTAACACATATGGGGGCATGCCCTCCTATCACCAACGTGAAGGGAATCCCACAAATATGTTAAGGATGATTTTAAAGAACCTTTTGCATTGCCAGTTTAGCAAACCACTGCACACAAGGATTACTTCAATGTCACCAAGCCAAAGTCTACACAAAGTGGGAGACTGATAGTGAATCCAAGGTATCCCACTCAAGTTTTGCACAGAGAAAATGCCAAAAAGTATAACTTTCTCAGCATGATAAACCTTTTTGTGGGCTGCTCATTATGGAGCTCAAATTAGTCAAGGTTAACTTTCATGTAGTCTTTATATCATAGGCTACATCACTTGGTTTTCCAACTTACCATAAAGTAAATAAAATATTTTACCCCAAGTGCCAGAATTATGAGCACAGCACAGGTAATCAATGGTTCCTTGCTCCTTTTCAATTGAAGTGTTCTCTCTTAGGGAAGTGATTATTTAGTTGGATACCAACATTGAAACTTTGAACAACCAACAAGTCAGATAGTTCACATCTGCTCTCTCTCTCTCTCTCTCTCTCTCTCTCTCTCTCTCTCTCTCCACCATATAATTATCATCAAAGGGACGACTACACTCTCTCTCTATCCACCATATAATTATCACCAAAGGGACGACTACACTACAAGAACTTGTCTTTATAAACCTTATAATAACAAGCCACTCTGCTTGCCAAAAAGAGCATACAAAATGAGAAGCAATTCAGTTGTGGACTCTGTTGTCCTGAGGTGGGGGTTGGCATGGGTAGTAATGCTGGTTTTGGTAAATGGATGTGTTGGTTTGGGATGTCTGGAGCAAGAAAGGATTGCGCTCCTGCAGCTTAAAGCTTCCATCAATTACCCAAATGGAAATTCACTACAATCTTGGGAGGATGAGAAGGAGACTCCTACTGACTGCTGCAAGTGGCTTGGAGTTGAGTGCAGTTCCACCACCAGCCATGTGGTCAAGCTCTCTCTTAACTATACAAGAGAGTCTTGGAGCCTAGGAGATTGGTTCTTGAACACCTCCAAGTTCCTCCCATTTGAAGAACTTAGAGTTCTTTACTTGCCTTACAATTCTATTGTTGGCTGTGTTGCAAATGAAGGTCTGCCATCCCTTCACCAATATTACACAAAAGAAGAACCACATATATATATATATATATATATATATATATATTGTTGAAGTTCTTAGTTCTCTTGTGTGATTGGCATACCAAAAAATATTTGATTCCTTTTCAGGTTTTGAAAGACTTTCGAGGTTGAGCAAACTAGAGGTACTTGATTTGAGTGGAAATACATTCAATAACACTGTAATATCCTCTCTTGGGAGGATTTCATCTCTTGTGTTTCTAAATCTAGCAAGCAACAATTTAAGAGGGTCTGTTTGGATCCAAGGTAAGTTTTGTATCTTTTCTCAAGTTCAAAATCAACAAACTCTATTTTGTGATCATGCAATCTATTGTTGGCTTAACTGGCATGGTTATGTGCAGAATTCAATGATTTTGATAGCCTGAAGGAGTTGGATTTAAGCAACAACAAGATCAGAAGCCTTGTGCCAATCCGAGGTATGATAAAAACATCTCTTTTATAAAAAAAAAGATTCCATGATGTTAGATTCCAAGTTGTTTAGATGGTTATTGAGGAATATGCAGGTTCAGAAGAAACCCAATCAAGACCGAGTAAGCTTGAGGTACTTAATCTGTATGGCAATCTCTGCAATAAAAGCATCTTATCATCTCTCAGTGGGCTTTCATCACTCAAGATTCTCAATCTAGGATACAACCAAATAAAAGGACCAATTGATATCAAAGGTTAATCTTACTCTTGTTTATTCTTTTTCTGTTTAGCTCCAAAGCCTGATATCCGATTGTCCCTTCTCTTTCTTCCTTCTTCTTCTATGTGCAGAACTAGATGCTTTGAGCAACTTGGAAGAACTGGACATGAGCAGCAATGGGGTCAACAGCTTCATTGTCACTGACGGTACGGGGCTGTTAACTATAAGTCATTCTTTAATCACAAAATAACTTGAAAATCCTGAGTAAACATATACCTAATATAGGACCTGTAAAGATCAAAACTTATTTCGGCAATATAAGAAAAAATTGGCTGGTCCTCCATTCCACTACAGGCATCAAACCTGCAAGCCGGTTGCAAGTGCTACACCTCAATGAGCTCGAGTTCAATGCAAGCAATCTACTAGAGTCCCTGGGGAAATTTCCATCCCTGAAGACCCTTCATTTACAGAATGGTAAACTTGAAGGTGCAATTGTTCCTCAAGGCAAGTTGAAGAATCATAATTCCAAAAGAATCATGAATTTTAATGTTCATTGGCACCTATTCATTCTGCCTATAATATATAGTTAATATAATAATATGCCTTCCTGATTTCATAGAGTATTTTTGCTTCTTATTCTCATGCATAGAGATGCATAACCAGAGCAATTTGGAAGAACTAGTCATGGATTACTCTTCTGTTGGCAAGAACTTTTTTCATAGCATAGCGGGGATGAATTCCCTCAAGATTTTATCAATGTTTAGTACTGGACTCAATGGCACCCTGCCAGATCAAGGTAAAAGTTTGATCTCTCTGGCATTCAGTCATCTACCACAACCATTTTCAGAAATGAATGTTGTCTCATCTACCAGCATCCGATTTATTCTATTTTTCTACAAAAGGAAAAAAAGAACGGGTAGTTAAATCTAAGGTTTAGTTTATAATTTTTCAGGCTGGTGTGATTTGAAGAAACTTGGAGAACTAGATCTCAGCGGAAATGAATTTGAGGGAATACTTCCAACATGCTTGGGAAATCTAACATCTCTTCGATTATTGGATCTTTCTTACAACCAATTTTCTGGAAGTATTGCCTTGTCTCCCCTTCCTACTCTTACATCACTTGAATATCTTTCACTTTCAAATAACAACCTTCAGGTCCCCATTTCTTTCCGAACATTTGCCAACTATTCAAATCTCAAGGTCATGCTGACTGATAGCAACAAATTAGTACAAGAAAACGTGCCTCAAACTTGGGTTCCAAGGTTCCAACTGAAGCTATTCAGTTTCTCAAACTGTGGATCAAAAGAACTCCAGGTTGAACTTCCTAACTTTCTTCATTACCAGTATGACTTGAGAATTGTTGATCTCTCTCGCAACAACTTCAAGGGAAACCTTCCTTCCTGGTTGTTAGAGAACAACACAAGATTGAAAGAACTCACCATCAGAGATAACTCCTTTTTAGGGACATTCCAGTTGCCATCTCATCCCAATTCTGGAATATTGAGAATAGATATTTCCCAGAATAACATAACAGGTCAAATTCCAATCAATGTCAGCTCAGTGTTTCCAAATTTGAGGATAATAAACATGTCTAGAAATGTGTTTGAAGGTAATATTCCTTCTAGTTTTGGAGACATGAAATCCTTATGGGCATTAGACTTGTCTAACAACAATCTGTCAGGAGTGATCCCAGAGGACTTAGCCATGGGTTGTGAGTCGTTGATTTTCCTCAAACTATCAAACAACAAGTTGAGTGGTAAAATATTTCCCCAAAATATGAACCTACAGAAGTTGGAATGCTTGTATTTGGATGGGAATAACTTTTCTGGAAGGATCCCACATACCTTGTCTAATATCAGCTTGCTAGTATTGGATATCAGCGATAACAATTTGACAGGCAAGATTCCCAGATGGATGGGAAATATGTCTAATACAGCAGAGATAGCAATAGCCAATAATAATCTTCAAGGTCCCATTCCAACAGAGTTCTGCAAACTAGACAGCCTGTTGTTTTTAGACCTTTCTGAGAACAATCTTCAGGGCTCCATACCCTCTTGCTTCAACCCCTCCAATATAAAGCATGTCCATTTGTATAAAAACATGCTAACAGGTCCAATGATGTGTGCATTCTATAAGAGCTCTTCTTTGGTGACGTTAGATCTTCGTGATAATAATTTATCTGGCAGCATCCCAGAGTGGATTGGCACCCTTTCCATGTTAAGCATTCTTCTTTTCAGAGGTAATCAATTTGGAGGCAATATCCCCAGTCAACTATGCCAACTGCAACAATTAAGAATGTTGGATCTCTCCAAAAACAACCTTTCAGGTCCAATTCCTAGTTGCTTGAGTGACATCAGTTTTAAGGCTGTGAATCAGAAATCTCTTCTATCAACAGACTGCATAGGAACTTCTTCTCCGACCGAGGAATCTTTCTCATATGCAGAGCGGAAGAAGTTAAAAGCTATGGAACAGTACACGAATGCTGAGAAGTATCCATTATTGGATGTGACACAACAAGTGGAGTTCACAACGAAGAGAAGATCCTACACATACCAAGGTGACATCCTTAATTTCATGTCAGGAATTGACCTTTCTTGCAACCAACTCACAGGTGACATCCCACCTGAACTAGGAAACTTAAGTGAGATCCGAGCACTAAACTTGTCCCATAACAACATTGCTGGTTTAATCCCAACAGCATTCTCAAGCCTCAGGAAAATAGAGAGTTTGGATCTTTCCTATAACAGGTTGAACGGAAGAATTCCCCCTCAGCTGACTGAGTTAAGCTCTTTGGCGGTCTTCAGTGTAGCACACAACAACTTATCAGGTCAAACACCAGCTCAGAAAGCTCAGTTTGGGACCTTTGATGAAAATAGTTACGAGGGAAATCCTCTTCTCTGCGGACTTCCATTGCAAAACAGTTGCACCGAATCTAAATCACCACCACCAGTGCCAAATTGGTCTGTGGAAGAAGCAGAAGATGATGGTTTCATAGACATGAAAGCTTTCTATGTGAGCTTCACAGCAGCCTATGTAACCATGCTGTCAGGAATTGCTGTAATTTTCTACATCAATCCTTACTGGCGACGGGCATGGTTCTACCTTATTGAAGAGTCCACAATATCAAGCTATTATTTTTTTGTGGACAAATTTCTCAAACTAGTCAGGTTCAGAAAAAATGTACCCTTGTAGACCAATAATATTACACCCTAATGCACAACTTTCTCCTTCAATTTGCATTTTGGTGTCGAAAGAATATATCTATATGAGTAGTCAACCAAACTCAACGAAATTTCTCTGAAATAAACTTGTAGTCAATGGTTGCATTTGAACTAAAGGTATTCAGATGGGTAAAATTTGCACAAAGTGGCTACTGATTGTTCACAATGACCATAGATCCATTGCTAAATAAGTGATCATAGAGGATTGAGATCACATGAATTTAGGGTTGTGCTAAAACCAAAAGAAGTCTTTCTATCATAGGCCAACTGAGGAACTTTTGCACTTCTTCATATTCTTTTACATTATGATTTTGCTAATGGAAACATGGCAGTCACATGATGCCGGACAACTGGCAAGGTTTGGAACAAATAAAATAAAATAATTCAAATAAAAATAAATAGAGGAAGCAAAAAGCCACACTAAAAAGAAAAGAAAAGAAAAGTTCTTGATCTCAATATCAAGGATAAACTTACTCACTCAATATCATAGTCTCTAAACCTATTACATAATGGCTTATTTATAAAGCATTTAGAAAAACCCTAAATGTTCCTAATTAAAACTACCAAAAATAAAATATCACAATCCAAACAAACCATTATTAAAGCTACTAAAAATAAAAGATTACAATAATATCAAAATATAAAATATTGCCAAAATTACTAAATTCTAAAATCTTAAAATATCTTCATCCTATGCCTTCTCGTTTCCCATCACTATATTTTCAGCCCCTCTATTCCCGTCTGTAGAATCAAGAATGATAAATATTTGAACTATATATTTTCCAAATGATAGAAATATATAGGCTCGCACACAAATATATCGCCAACATGGTTGCTAAGTACAGTTTGCTGAAGTTAAACCTCAGGTTTACAAACAAGAGACTTACATCCAGGTCCTATATTTATCTAGTACTGGAGATGAATATCCCCGAAGTTTAACAGTTTTCCAGAAACACTCAGAAATAAAATACCACCAACAAGTGATACACATGTCGATGAGGTTTGGTCTTGTCCGGTAATTGCTGATCTCTTTCTTCTCTATCAGTGAATTGAGGGAAAAAGTGCACCAATAAGGGTAAACTATATCCTTTGCCGATACGGAGTAATGTATAGAACTGCTGTGATGCCTAGTAACACAATAGCATAAGACACTGCAAAGCTCACATAAAAACATCCATGTCAATGAAATTTTCCTCATCATCTGAAGCATTTTGCATTGGTGGAAACAACAGTGTCAGTGCAATTGTTATGTAATGGAGGTCCACAAAGATAAGGATTCACTTCGTAGCTGCTTTTGTCAAAGGTGGGCAAAGAGATTTCATGTCCGGTGTCCTTCCTAGCAAGTTGTTGTGTGCCACACTAAAGAGGGGCAACAAGCTTAACTGTCAACTGAGAGGGGATACTCCCATTCAAGTTGGTGTGGGAAAGATCAATGTTCTCAATGTGCCTTAAGTTGCAGAATGTTGTTGGGATTGATCCACTGAGATCGTTATGGGACAAGTTTAGGGCATGCATCTGAGTTAAGTTCCCAAATTCCACAGAGATTTCACCTGTCAATTGATTGCAAGAAAAATCAACCTTGGACATGATACTGAGCACCTCACCCTCATAGGAATACAACATTGCAACCTATTCTTTGTTGTGAACTCCATTGGTTCTTTGACATTGTACATTGGAGCAGACTCATAATGAGAATCATGAAAAATAGATCTGGATTCCTCCATACCCTTATCTGTCACCCCCATGATTGACAGTAATAATGTCCTTGTGTTAAGAAAACCAATAGAAGAATTCCCTACAGGAGATTTGTCATTGGATGCCTCAAAAGTAATGTTAATCAGGCATCAAGGTATTGGACCAGAGAGATCATTGTGAGAGAGATCAATAAGGCTTACATTATTCGGGAGGCATATTTGAGTGGGAATCTCTCCTTGAAAATGATTACTTGTCATAACTGAGGTCTAATGTCACCAAAGAAGGGCTGCTACAGAATGCATGAGTCAGGGGCCCACTTAATCCATTTATATTCAAATGGAGGTGTTCTATTTGTGAAGGGTACTTAAAGCAGGGCGGTATGAAAACTGCCAAATTGTTATCAGAAAGATCCAGAAAAACAAGCTGGTCAACTTTGCAAAACTCTATGGGGAAGGGACCTCCAATCTTATTTTTGACCAAATTAATTTCATTCAAATCAGACATATTTTCTAACCATTGTGGCCATGTGCCTGACAATTGGTTTTTCATAGTATCCACAACTTAATAAAAGAGGCATTAGGCAACCTCTCTGGTATCCTTCCAAAGACGTGGTTGCTATCCAGATATAAACAGGTTGACTGGATCAGGTTAAAAAAATTGCAGATACTTGGCTTTGCCAATAACAATTTGAAAGTTTGAGGAATGACAAGGAAGAGCAAGCCACTGCTAGATTTTCTGGTACCTCCTGATAAATCATTATTATACAAGTCTACTGCCCATAAAGAGAAAATATCGCCCAAAGGAGGAATATCACCTTAAAGCATGTTGTTGGACATGTTGACACTCTATTAACTTTGGAAACATTAGATTTAACGTCATCATAATTTTACTGTGTAGTTATCAGAAAGGTCCAACGACCAGCATTGACATTTAAGGATAATTAGGATGATAAGGAAATTGGAAAGGCCATGTGACAGAGGTGTTTCTTATGCTAAGTGCTTCCAATCTTGTATTGTTACCAGGAAGGGAACTTCCCAACCAACTTCTTGTGGGAGAGACAGACTACACGTTGGTAATACAGAAAATAGGGAAGTGTTCCAATGGAAAATTTTGACAAATTAGAAACCTTAAGTTGGAATCTCATTCTCTAGTTTCAATATGTTATTATCATTTAAAATGACCTAAAGGCTTGAATTGTTGAAAAATGAAGCAAACGAGACTGGAATGATGAAGTGGTTCTATGAAAGGGAAAGGTATTCAAGCAACATAAGATTAGGAATAGGAGAAAGGGCAATATTTCCACTAAAGATGGTTGAAGGAGAGATCCAATACTCGAAGTGATGCCAAATTTCCTAAACATGAAGGAAGTGTTCCCGTAAAATCATTCTCACCAAGATCTAGCTCTTCAAGGTTCTTAAGATTGTTAGCTTTATTATGATTATTATCCGGTATGATTAAGCACACCATATTTTATTGTATATTCTCGTTTATCTATAAATAAACTAGTGCGTTTCCCATTAGGGTTAACGCCTTCAGTAACCTTAATATTGTTATACTAACATGGTATCGGAACCACCACTATCACCGGCAGCTCCTCCTTGGCTCCAGCCCTAGCTGCCGACCACCTAAGCCACCTCTATCAGCACCGACATCACCACTTCCTCCTCACCAGGGCCGAAACCCACCAACATCACCACCACCATTGCCGACATCCACCCTACCCCCTTCCATAGTCGCCGAAACCCCCTACAACCACCACTGCCAACGCCGAACTACACCCAAACCTCCGCAACCCACCCAAATCAACACCACCAGCGCTAACATCCACCCAAACATCTTCCATAGTCGCCGAAACCCCCTAGCACCACTACTACCAGCGCTGAAATCTACCTCAGCCTCCTCCACAAGCGCCGAAAACTCCCAAACCAGTCGGCGCCACCAACCAGTCGCTGAAACCCACCAAACAGTCGCCGAAACCAACTGATCGTGTCCCAAAAACAGTCGCCGACCATTCAAACAGTCACCGAAAACCTAGCCGAGTCGCCGTAACAATCGCCGGAATAGTCATCGGTCACCAGAATAGTCGCCGGAGCAGTCACGCAGGTCTCGGCAATTCTGTTTTGTTTCTCCTCCCTCAGTGCTCCCTTCATTCATCCGTGCAATGGCTTGCTTTCCATTCAACAATAAGTTCTGTGTTGTTTGAATTTTGTTGATGCAGTGAAGGGTTGTCTGGTTGTGAGTTATTTGACATTTGAACAGGAATGTCATCAGAGGGTGATAGGTCTACTATCCGGACTTGTGGGACTGCTAAGTTTCTGACGGATATCGGCGACCAATGAGAACTGAGATGTTCTCTTCCTCTACTCGGCTTATCAATAAAAAGCTTGACGGCGCTTCTGCTTATTCCTTGTGGCGGAAGAATGCGTTGAAATCCTTACAAGGCATAGAATTGAATTCCTACTTATTTGACGATGTCCCTGATCCTAATTCTCCTATTTATCGTACCTGGGTACGAAAAGATGCTCGTCTCTTCAGTCAGATTATGAATTCTATGGACCGCAGTGTCAAGTTTTTGGTTGCTGGTGCAGATACGGTGAAAAAAATTTGGGAGGCTTTGGAGGATATCTATTCCTCCACAAATGATTTATCGCGCCTGTATAATGTGATGTGAGAATTCTTTCGCTCGCAATAGGCTGGTCGTCCCCTTCAGGAGCACTTTCTGAGCTTTTAAGTGCTTACTGACGAGTTCGATCGACTTCTTCCATTTACCAGTTCTCTCAGTAAATTTCAAGAACAACGAATGCAGATTTTAGTCGTGTGTTTCTTTGCCAGTTTGGATCCTGAATATGACACGACCCGTTCACAAATTTTTTTCGGGACAGACATTCCTACCTTATCTAAGACTTTTCGTCGGATGAGTCGTTCGATGCGTCGCGACGACACCAGGTCTATACCTGATTCTAGTGACCCGTTTACCCTCATTGCTTCTCGTGGTGGCAATGGAACTTAGGGCCGTGGCCGTGGTAAGAGCCGTGATAGAGGTCGAACTGGTGGGGGGTGTGAAAGGGGTGCTCGTGAGACCCATTATTGCCACTACTGTGGAATTCAAGGAGATATTCCCAGTCAGTATTATAAATTACATAGAAAATCGTTCCCCATAGCCAATGCTACTGTTGATTACTCTCAGGCAGACTCATCCTCCTCTTCTCAGAAGCAACTAATTGAAATGACCTCAGCAGAATATAAGCAATATATTTAGTCTCAGGTTGCTAATCCTCCCACTCCTGTCACTGCTACCTTTGCAGGTAATCCTAGTGCCTGTTTGGCGACTACTCCGTCTGCTTGGGTGATTGATTCAGATGCCTCCTATCATATGGCTTGTTCTGCAGGTATGTTATCTGACTATTAGACGACTCCTAGACATTGTAGTGTTCTTGTAGCTAATGGAACTTCCTTACCGGTTAAGGGACGTGGTGTTGCTACCCCCATGCCGTCCTTAACCCTACCTAATGTCTTACATACTTCTGGAAATCCATTTAACTTGTTATCAGTCAGTCAGCTTACTAATGATCTCAACTGTTGTGTGACTTTTTATCCTGATGACTGTATTTTTCAGGATCTTACGACGAGAAAGATTATCAGTAGAGGTCGAGTGTCTGATGGGCTATACTTGGTGGAGGAGGGGTTGCTACGGCTGGCTCCATCAGTTGCTTAGTGAGTTGGGCGATCCCTGTCCTGACCCAACAAAGCTTTGGTACGATAATAAATATGCAGTGCATATTGCTACAAATTCAGTATTTCATGAACGCACAAAACATATCAAGGTGGACTGTCATTTCATTCGGCGCGAGTATCAGAATTGTGTGATCGTGTTTGGCTCCGTTCGTACTGAAAAGTAATTGGCGGATATTTTAACTAAATCTGTTCCGGGTCCTCGGATTCGATACATATGTAACAAGCTGGGCATATTAGATATATATGCTCCAGCTTGAGGGAGGTGTTAGCTTTATTATGATTATTATCCAATGTGATTAAGTACACCATATCTTATTGTATATCCTCGTTTATCTATAAATAAACTAGTGCGTACCCCATTAGGGTTAATGCCTTCAGTAACCCTAATATTGTCATACTAACAAAGGTCACACCAACCTGCAAGATGCAACAAGTAAAGCTTAGCTCAATTTATATTTCTTTTCATATTTTAATAAGTTGAAGGAATAAAATATCCAAGAAATGTTATATGAGGAGGAAAAAAGCACTCTAGCAGGTCAATAATGCATAAGCATTTGGGATATTGATTTACACACCTTGAGCACGTAGTCTGCCATTGAGTCCATAGTTATGCAAGGATAAAACCTTCAGATAAGTCATCATGCTGACACTTTCAATGAAGCTGCCAGTGTTGAACTTGAGTGGAAACAAAATAAATTGCCTCACAATCCTAAGAGGTATACAATGGTGAAAATGATATTGAGTTCTGCATTTTCTATTCGCTTGATTTTCCGGATGGATATTTGGACAGTCGCAGTTGCAGAGGTTTGCATGCAGGGAGGAAGAGCTTAAGCAAGATGCAAGTTCTTGCCTTGAAAAGAGAAATTTTTGATGCAAGGTTTAAGAACTCACCAGAAACATTCCCATCACTAAAGACATTAAGCCTTGGTGTGGAGGAATTGGTTACCCTAAAATGTAGACTTTTGCAGTAGCCTTATTTGACCACCTGATGCTGCACATGAATATGTAGTTTTTTTTAGAAAAACTCTTCCACCTTGTAATCTCCCACATAGATATCGGCACATTGCTTTTCTTTATCTTATTCCCTCCTCTTCCATGCAGTGATTATGCAATGCAATAATCCAACGGCCTAAATAGATTCTGCATCATGCAATTATTGAGTTAGTTACCACTCATGTTTAATCGTCGAATAATGCAGTGCGCACAATAATTGCATGGCAAAGGTTCCGAATTCGATTCTTAAGGTGGCATGGGAACAAAGCTACATTTTATGGAACTAAACTCAAATTTACTAGGGTATCAGAAAGGATTGTTCTTCCCTTTTCCCCCTTTATTACTGCTGTGGAAATCAATAGATATAAATAGCAGAGAATCTGATGACATTTATTTAGCTCATTTACCTTTTTCTTTCCATACTCTTTAATTCACGATCCAAACACAACTTTTAATAACTAACTACAGTAAAAGAATTTTCACCTGCACAGAGGTCGTAGGCATTACAACGGTATTAGCAACATCTCATTCTATTCTCTATAGAAAAATATGCAGAAATTCCCATCAGCGGTGCATAGAAAATGGGTTCCAAAGAATACTACTTCTAGGATGTTGGTCATAAACACAACTGATTTTAGATGAACTAGAAAAACATGGCATCAATTTATTGAGCAAAACTGAGCCACCATAAAAATGAAAAAGAAAATCTGGCTTGTTTAGTTGGTAGTGAGAAGGCTTTTGTTTGCAGCAGTATTCTCCATGCAATGAAGATTTATGTAGCATATTCTTCAGATTCAAAAGTTGACGGATATTCAATGTCTGTGACCATGGTAATTTTCTCGTCTTTAAAACTCTCTTCCTCCATTTTTGGTTCCTTCTGATCTTTTGGGATCGCATTACAGTTGATGGTATGCCATACTGGTCTCTCTTCTTGGAAGAATCTGCAAATTCAAACTAGCCATCAGTGAAGTGAAGAAAATATGTTGGAGACACGCGTCTAGGGTTTGGGTATGCTTTGGGTACTCTAAATCACATGCTTGAGTAACTTTTTTTTTTGTTATTAGTAAACAGCAATCTATATATGGGTAATGCATACATGTCTAAACGTGTAATATAACATAAATGAATCGATTGGAATCCTGCCACAAAAATGGAGTTGCAGTATAGGATTCTTAATGTGAGATCCATATTTTTTCTTCCATTAAAGGAAAACAACAAAAAATCTGAACCAAATGGAAAATTACTTTATCCAAGTTGGTTCACCAATTTCAATTCATTCATTAACAGTGGGAACAGTGTATTAAAGACGGGGTCTTAATTTTATGTTATTAAGAACAGATTGTGATTTTGTAAAACTTGACCCGCTGCCAGGTTTTATTTTGATGTAGTTAATTATGACTACGAAAAACATTGAGATAGATAGATAGATAGATACACACACACACAGACTTACGGATGCTTGCAAAGCATTGGACACTGGATTGTGAGTGCATACTTGCAAGTGGATAACTCTGTAATGGAACTAATCATTGCTCTGGGCTCTGAGCAGACGAATCGTACCTAAAAAAACACATTGAAAATTTAGAAAAGTACATATAAGATCAAAAGGAAACCAATAATGGAACTAATCATTCCTCTAGAATGAAAAGGAGACAAAACGGCCACAGGCAATACTCCATTATACCTCAGTTTCTCGAGACTGATCTGTTAGATCACAGATGGTTCCATTTGTGTACTGATGAGCATGATATCTACATGAACCATTTAATTCGAAAATCAGATTTCATTTTTCTTCACCTCACTCTTTCTCCTAGATACTTTCTTCTGAACTTGTATTGACAAATGCATACCTTTGTGACGCATCTTTTGACCGAGGATCTTTCAGTGTTGAAATGTCAGACAGGTTCTGGTTGTAAACAGATGTAGCCTCATCATCATAGACACCCAAGACAAACTCTTGAACAACCTGCAATATGATTTAGGGGGGGTATTTGGTGTAGCCGATCTTACGAACTAATAGATTATAACTGAAATATGTAATTATAACTTTAAGCAGAAGCTACAAGTGTTTGTTAAAGTTGTAAACTTGTAGCTTCAACTAATATAATTTGTGTTTTTTTTATTTAGAATCAAAAGCTACAAGGAAAAAAAACTATACGCACATTTATTTGGCTATTCTTCACTTTTTGTAGAGCATTACACTAAAAGCTAAAAGTTAAGCTCACACCTACATTGTCACAAACAGAGCCTTGAAGGAGCACATACAACAGAAATTGCTGGCTCGCCAAGTAATTGTTTAAGGTTCACTACACCCCATTGGAACTTTTCGGTTAAAACTAAATATAGAAGTTGCTACCACAACAAAGAACCAAACCTGGGACCTAAAATTGACAAAGAAGTTTAGCTGTAGTTGCCTTGTAATATATCTACTTGTTCATTTATTCTTCCAATAGAGTTTCCATTTTTGTTTCGTGAAATTTGGCAGCCGGCTAGAAATATTTTTGCCATGGTAGAATAAATTCTTGCTCAAAAGATATTTTCACAAATTGACATTCTTGGTTTCTGCTATCACACCAAGTTTGGGTCAGTTGCATCTGGACAGATATTGATCTTTGATGTGATTGGCAATTCAGCACTTTACTTGGTAGTGAAAGAACTTGGGAGCCATCTAGCAGCAGGTGCAGAACACACCTGAAACTAGGATCATAACACAGTTTCAAACTTCCTAGGAAGTACTCAACAGATCAACATAGTATACTGCTGAATTGGCTGGGCATCCATACCAATTTAGAGTAATTATAACATTTAGCATATTTATGCGTTTTCATTTCATATAAATATGGTATGGCACCGCAAAGGTTAAAGCTTTGGAAGACACTAATGGCTAGAAATGAAATTCCAATTGCAAAGAGTTCACTGAGGATTGAGAGGCGCTTAAGGGACTACCTTCTCATCTTCCAAATGAAGTTGCCGCAATTTCTTTTGATAACAAAATTCATACGTCCACCAACCCTCTTGCTGCATAAAAAATTTGACCATGTTAATATTCTTAACTTCAATAAAAATAAAATTATTAGAGAAATTTATGAATTGATGACATGGATTTTATATAAAAATGACAACAGTAACATAAGAAAACAGTTTCCAATCTTGGGCATAAGAAAAGGTTGTTTTGGGTGAAAGATACTTACTCGGATAAAGCATCGGTCCTTTAGTACTTCCAATAGCTCATCCGGTGTCTTTAACTTAATCCTTTTCTCACTTTCCAAAATCAAGCTGCTCATATTCTGTTGGGTGACTGGCTTTCCAGCCTTGGATTTCTCCACCTTAGGAAGGAAACACAAAAATTTATCCCCATTTTTATTGGGCATAGCCACAGACTCCTGGTCATCATCCTGCATAAATAGCCAGTTT
Source organism: Heliamphora exappendiculata (assembly GCA_034768845.1). Classification (NCBI taxonomy): domain Eukaryota; kingdom Viridiplantae; phylum Streptophyta; class Magnoliopsida; order Ericales; family Sarraceniaceae; genus Heliamphora; species Heliamphora exappendiculata. The sequence goes on from JAOTRH010051938.1 coordinate 15,599, forward strand.
GCCTGAATATCTTATCATTGCGTGCACTTACCATTCTGCAGCAGAATGAGAAACCCTATGACAACAGAAACTCTAGGAAAACCAAGGGTAATTACTAAATACTAACTTAGTGGACAGAAATATTTGCAAAGTTAGTTGCCATCGCAGAATTTTTACCTACAACTTTATGGCCCATCTTAAGAGGGATGGAAAACAAGGCCCAACACTCCTTAAGAGGAGCCTTGAGACAGGAGCTTTTGGATAACATATGAGCATTTATAAGGCAGCACCTATGAAAATGGTGTATTCGCTTCTATTGAATCATTTTCTCCAACTCTGTCAGTGGCTATATGTTCATTTAAATTTAATAAGTCTATATATTTTCTTCAAGATAGCATCCCATGTAATAATGGTATCTGGCAAAATAATTCCTTCTAATAATCTGTTAAGGAAGATAAATGAAATAGTACAATTTTATTTCGAAAGCCTGTTATTTCCTTTAGAAACCCCGGTACATTACTAATGGGAAATCAACGGTATCAAAGGCCATTACTAAAGGAAAACCCTCTTACCCTTATAAAGGAAAATCAACTATATCAAAGACCATTACTAATTAGATCCCCATGCAAATTCAACATATATTTAACTATTTCATATACATTTATCTTTCTTTCATTCTCAGTTTGAAACCAATGTTTTCAGTACTCATTCATTGGAAATTAAATAGATGGATGAATAAGATTTTTCCTTTTTGTAGATCATCAATGTATGTTAGAAAACACATCGAAATTCAGGTTTTGAAAATCTGTGAAGGGATTTGCATTTTACCAAAAACATTGTTCAGATGTATTACATAAGATGTGTGTGTGCGTGTGCGTGTGTGATTAGGAGGTAAAACTTGCAAGAGAACTCGAGCTAATGTCACAAATTATGTTGTTAGAGGAAGTCTTGTACGGTGAGAAACTTGAGAACAAAAGAGATTTGAAGAAAAAAATAGAATCTGATTAGCCCAAATCAGCACATGCCAATGAAAAACACCTTTTCACATAAACAATTTTTAAAATTCCAATAAAATGACTCAAATAGATGGAAGTTTTTTCCCCCCTAATAGTAGATGAAATGCAAAAAAAAAGAGATAAACTAGGATCCAAAAGGCAACAAACAAATAATTATGTAACATGTAACATGGCAGAACAAGGAAAACTCTGAATAATTTACTTCCAAATGATTCAAAGATGTGAGTCGTGACAGAAAGAATCTATAAACAGGCAGGGTTCAAATAACATGGCATCATCCAAGGCCAAACATCAAATAATGTGAATGTTATTAGGTTTACTTACAGGATGAAAAGGAGAGTCCTCTGGATGGAATTCAATTTTGTATTTTGGTTCTCTAGAGCTGCGACTAAAAGTCCCACCTGCTGATCAGCAGATGCTGAAACATCAAAACAAACATACACACAACATCTTCATTGAATAAAAAGCAAACAATCTTTCTTAGAAGAGCCGATGACACAGATGCACCCCTTAAAAAACCTAACTCATCTAGTATTAAATTAGATAATTGGATTCCATTCAACAGAGAGTAACATTTGGGTGGAATTCAATTTTCCATTCTGGTTCTTGAGATCTCCAAGACTCCAACCAAAAATCACACCAGTTAATCATCAGTCAATGAAACATAAAACAAACATAGCTATTGCATATTGCAGTATCTTCCATGCCTAAAAAGAAAGTAATCTTTCTTGCAAGAGCAAATGGCACAGATTTACCCACTGAAAACCAAACTTTTCTAGAATTAAATTAGCTAAACAGATTCAATTCAACTGAGACCACTCTTGTGACTAATGTAACTTGTTACTTCTGGCCTCCAAACTTTGAGGATTATAACTACCACAATGATACACAGATGAAATCCACTATGGTCACAGTGACTGTCTCGTTGAAAAACATGTCTGAACAAAAAGTAGGTATCTGGCAGCACCCTATTTATGCCCAGAACTTTCCAATAACAGAAGCGTCCAGTTTTGTCTATGTGACAATCTATCCCAGTTGCCCCTACTGCAGTTTTAAAGTAGTACCTCCGATAAGAAGCAATTTGCCAATTTCTTTCTAATTTCTTACATTTCAATTCCTTCCCGGTACCTCCCAAGGAAAATCTTGAATTGGATAGCCATATTAAAACCAAGGATTAGATTACTAAAACAAACAAAATTTTATGAACCATTGGGATCGTAACATAAACAATAGGATCCTGGCCACTAGGAAAAAAGTTTTATAGTCGATGAAGGTGTCAAATCAAGCCATCTAAAACACAAGAAATGCTATTTGGAATTCCATCCCAATAATCAGCATTAACTCCTAGCCTAAGTACAAAATTCTCCACTTGCCTTCTATCTTAGGATCGTTGTCACTTGAATCAAAGTATATATATCTACACTATAATAAAAGTAAACATCTCACTTGGTGTGAATGAAGCCGACTCACACCTTTTATATCCGCTACAAGTTTGTTGTAGCTGTCACAATTTTTAAGTTTTCAAAAAATCTGCACTCCCTCTCTACTCAATTCTTCTCTATTTAAAATTCTAAACCCCTAATTCAATTTTGCGTAACTGTTTCAGTTTTTTCCCTTCAAAATTTACACCTTTTCTCTCCTCCTCTCTTCTTATTCAGAAATATATTTACAAAAATTAGATAATTGCACTAAGCATAGCGTGTGCAACAAATACTAGTGTTTGTATGTGTCTATATATATATTTGAAGAAATGACTAATCTTCACAAACACCTTGATCAACCTTAAAGATCATTTGCATGGCAATACAGTGTGGGTATTTCTGCAAATATAATTCTCGTTCGTGAACAACTTGTGAACTCTCTAAATTCTCTCATTTCCAAATAAGAACTTGCCCTATCTAAATCAGAAGCTTTACTGATTATAACCAGCGACCCAAAACCAATACCACAAAAACGATTACTCAGACACCATAGGCATCAAATAAACCAAAATTTTAATTAATCCTCCGTTTGGAAGCTGAGAAAGTGCACGAAAATATAAACAAATTGAAACGCTAAATCCCAAAAAAAAAAATTGAAACATAAAAAGATGCAAAATTGTTACTTTCCGCTTCGTTACCTGCATGAGCGGGGAAGATCTGATCGGCGAAGACGCCGTGGTTGAACGCATTTATGAAGAATAATAGAACAAACAAATATACAAATCCCATCTTCCCTAATACTTCGCTTCTGTGAATGAAAACCCTAATCGCGGTGAAAAGATGACGACCTGTGGCCTGCGATGCTGAGAGCGATTATCCCGTGCTTATGAGGAGGTTATGCAATGAAAGGGTTTGGGCAGCTAGACAGAACACGTCGCCAAACTCACGAGTTCTTCATATTTCGGTGACGTGGCGACTGGTTACTGGCTGCTTGACGTGGAAGCGATGGTTTCTGATTCACCTCAAACGTCGAAACTAGTAAACCTTCGAACCGGTCCGAACCCTGTGATTTGATTCGATTTTATATTGAATCGATTCGATTTCGATTCTACAAATAAGAAATTGTAGGTTACGAATGGATTCCCCAATTTAAACTCACAGTTCCGAATCAATCCAAATTAAAATTCTTAATTTAATATATATAATTTATCTATAGCATATATTAAATTTTCCCATAATTATTATGAGCTAATTATTCTAATATA
>JAOTRH010051949.1:0-19278 GCA_034768845.1 Heliamphora exappendiculata
ATAGCAGTGAAGAAGATAAGAAGCATAAGCATATAACACATTGGCGAGATATGAAGCACATAATGGTGAAGCATTCACATAAAGTAGCTACTCTGGCTAGATGGAGAAGATATGATCATGTTATGCAAATATCAGCAAACGAAATATAATTCAAGTATTCAACAGGGACCAGGTATCCAGCTTCCAAAAAACACCCTCATAGGGTTTCAAGCACATTTGGGATGGCTTTAGTTTGCTGCAAGGATCTTTTCCAAAAGAGATACCTTGTACTAAAATTCTAAACTCCCTAGATTCACATATGGTCGAAAGAAAAATGTGTCACGCATAATTGATACCTCGAGAAAAGATAAGATAAAATGTTAACCCTAATAAACGTCAGTAGTATACGCCATGAGACAACTAACATCACGAAGACTATAATGCCCTCAATTACTAAATGTGTTCTCAAATAAGCCTTAACAGTAATAATCTTATCTACAATAATTACAAGGTTCAAATTTTCATATGCTATCTTCTCTCCATCGTACAGCTTTTAATATCCTTTGTCAAACCACTTTAAGAAGTTTGATTCCATAAAGAGTGTAGAATTTAGATTTGTGTATTATAATATAGTTATATACATGGGTTGTGCTTAATAAAGAATCATGGTCAAATATGTGATTAGCCGATAAACCAGTCACTGAAGTTTAATGACAAGAATCCACTAAAACAAGTTGTACTTCATAGGTATATTCAACCTTCAAATGTCAGCATTTTTATCAATGGCAGCCAATATAGAGCATGTAATGCCCCGTATTTCTGCTAGCACGTTAAAATCTTAATAGTTGTAACGGTGTCACACGTAACTCGTAAACCCTACATCGCAAAGAGATGCATATGAAATAGGTTTTCTTGTGAACATAACGTGTTGAGCCAAAACCTAAGAAGCTGAAAGTGTAAGTACTCAAAGGAAGGCCCTAATCAAAGAAAGACTCAAATCAAAGAAAGGCCAAACTAAAGAAAGGTCCAAATCGAGAAAGGCTCAAAACAAGAAGGCCCAAATCATGCAAGGCCTAAATTCCACAAGGCCCAAACCCGAACAAGGCCCAAGTTCATTGAAGACACAAGATCATCAAAGGCCCAAATCAAATGAAAGCCCAAGAGCTATTCTTTTAAGCCCAAATTATTTAAAGTCCAAATCTCTTTCCTTTAAAACCCCAATAAGGCAAGACCAAGCTCAATTTTCTTCTTAGCCCAAATACTAAGTCTTTAATGAAATATCTATTAAGTGTGTGTGTGTGTGTGTGTGTATATATATATATATATATAAATTACAAAGGAAGGGATGACCGGCCAAGGGTGCTCCCACCCTATGTTTACCTAGAATGCGGATCGTTCTAGAACGAGGAACGAACACTGGAACGTGGTACGCCACATGTATTAAATTGTGGTATGATAAGGGTAAACTTCTATAACTTACAATATTAAAATGTATTTATTTCAAGTGAGAAGCATATCATCAAGCTTGCTCATGTACATATTTCAAAACTATTATAATTAGTTTCTTTTGCATTTTTTGTTTTGCTAAAGCTCAACTTTTTCTAAATTTTAGATTATTGCGTTTGATTTTTTCTATATCAAAATTTTTTTTAAAAATAATTTGAAAAGACATGGGGAATTGCTTTGGATGACTAAATTCATCATTTTGGAACGTACATTCCAAAATGTAATTCGCAAGGGGGTGAGTGTTTTCTGATAACTCTGTCCCACTACTCTTGATGGGAATTGTCATGGTTAATCATCTAAACCTGTAATCATGCCAATCTTTACCTAGCAAGTTAAGCGAACCTCCCATCACTAAACTTCTTTATTACAAAACCTTCCTAACTTCCTCAAGATACATCTCTCATTACAAAAACTTCCTAACTCGTTCGAGTTACATCTCCTCTTCCTAACTCCTTCAAGTTACATCTCCTCTTCCTAACTCATGTTACATCTCCCGATACTAACTTCCTCAAGATACATCTCTCATTGAAAAACTTTCCTAACTCCCTCACGTCAAATTCGGCTATAAAAGGGGGGGCTTCCCCTCCCCTCCCCTCACCACGCACCAACTTAGCACCAAGAGAGAGAGAGAGAGAGAAAAGAAGAAGAAGAAAGAATGAAAGGTGGAAGAAAATTCCTAAAGCTAAGTCCTACAATCATATCTCAAGACAACTATGTAAAAAACACCTCTAATCCCTAATCTCCTTCTTTTACACATCTTAGAAATGGTCATCTTCAAGACCAAAGTGGTGAAACAAAAACCTTCTTCCTTTTTAAAAAAAATGCATGAAAACTCTTTACGAATCTTTATGTATAAATCTTATTTTTGTTCTTTATTTCTTCATGAGCTTATTAAGGTGATACTTGTGATCTTAGACTTAACTTTCATGTTCACAATATGTTTGGTGGATTGGACCCATGGTTATAAACTAAGGAAGAGGGAATCAAAATTTATCGGTTTGAAAATAAAAGAAAAACTCCCTGTTCAACTTCTGTTCGAATTTCTGGAAAACCTAACAAGGCCTAAATGAAAAAATGTTTTTATGGGGGCTCCCTTGGGATGTTATTAATAGGTGTGATTTTTTAGAAAACCTAAAAATGCATTTTGGCTGCCCAAATAAAGCCTTAACAGTTCTATCCCAAAATTGATAGAAAAACAGCCCAATTTCTCCAATTTTAGAAAATTAAAAAAAATCCCCTTAGCGCAAATTTTATGTCTAGAGCTAAAGATTTATGACTTAACTTTCATATAAAATTTATTTGGACCAAATCGGTTGGGTGGATTTTTGCACAACTCATTTTTACAAAACAGTGTCATTTTTTCAGACCAGTTTTATTCCAAAAGCCCTTCACTCGCTTTGGGAACAGATTCAAAAAATGTGTTCCACATGAAAAAATTTCCTAAGATTCTCATCTATCACCCTATCAAAATTCAAAGTTTTTAAAGGTATATAAGTATTTTTAACATATTTTTCTTTAAAGGAAAACGAATTTGGATTTTCTTTAAAGGAAAACACGTCTTGATTTTTCGTTCTTAAAAATTAAACCCACAGTTGTTTCTACTTATGTTACAAAACTTTAAGTTTTGCTCTCCTAATAGTAGCTTATCTATGTGGTTACTAGCTTTTTGATATGTGATTAATAGGTGAACATGTTTTGTGAATTTCTTAGTACCTATACTCGTTTTGATATTATAAATGACACATACCGTGAACAAATGTTTCGAAAACCGAGTTTCGACATGGGGTGGATGGGTCCACGAATGTTTTGAGCCATACTATGTCTTGAGCCATGTCACGTCTTGAGTCGTATACCTAAAAAGGATGCGTATGAGAACATGATGAATGGGAACATAGTGACTGGAAACATCATGGTACCATGGGAAGAATGTGTGGTGATTTTCGGAGCGAACACTTGGGTCCATGTACGTTTTGAGTCATGGTATGTCTTGAACCGTGCCATGCCTTGACTTATGTCACGTTTTGAGCCGTGTACCAAAAAGAAAGGTGCGTATGGAAACGTAATGTATGGGAACATAGTGAATGGGAACATAATGTTACCATGAGAGTAAATAGAAATAACATAACGTAATGAACTGAGATGGAAAGGGTTCTCTTGAGTGAGACCCTTGAAACAGTTATTGCATGTTGATGTGAAACAAAGTTCAAAAATGTTGTCCTTATCATATTGTCAATTTTTTTTCTTTATCCTTGTTTATGATACATTCTAATATGTGGTTTGAGGGTAGAAGCCTAGAGTATTGTCGGTGTTTTTTTTTTCTATTGGGCTACGTAGCTCATGACGTTTTATGCCGTTGAAGACAAGCTCGAGGAAGAGACAATAGCGGAAGAAGATGTGGAGCACACGCTAGAGCAACCTTAGTGCCATTGAAGGATTTGACTAAGTGGTATTGTAATAAGAAACACTTTTGGAGATTATTCAACTTTAGTTGAATTTGTAATTATGTTTCCAAAATCCTTTATGTTAAATTGGTATCTGGTAAATTTTTTGATGTCAAAAGTAGAGAATAAGTTCTTTTCCTAAATGATGTCTCCGAAATTCGGTGCATTACTGAGCATAAACTACAATTTCCAGCATGAAATTTCCAAGGGATGTATGCATAATAGCTGATTGCTAATCCTACTAATGAGCTGTTTAGATGCTCTACCACAGTCAGTGATTACACTTGGATATTTTGAAATGTTTATTTACCTCGAGAGCTTCTAGTCTCGAGGTGATTCTTGACCCTGTATTTAATTCATTTTTATTTTTTTTGATTCTATGTAAGAGGAACAAAAGGACTCCAGAATGGAAAGCACAGGAAACCGTATCTCTGTATAGAATATAATATGAATATCCATGTCTTCCAGGTCAATATGTTCCAATATTCTCTCTAAACAGTAATGCTGCCAAATGATTACAAAAGAACTATACTTAACGTTTTACAATGGCAAGGGGAACACACATTTATAGTTGGTCACGCCAAAATATTGCTGATGCATTACCTGAAATATTTTTTTAATAAAGTACTTAATTAACCAGGGTTGGTTTAAACGTATTTCCCAAACCTGAGTAATTGTGATTGCCAACAGAACTTTTCAGTTTCCTGATTTGAAGTGAGATAATGTTAGAAGTTTGGGAATAATGTGGTTCTCCAACAAGGAAACTAAAAAGTGTGGTTGGCAATCACGTGTTTTCCGGACAAAAAATAATGTCGAACTACCAACACTGGCAGGCTTCAAAACAGGAAACTGAAAAGCATGGAGAGTGATTGCCAAGCATGTCTCCATGGGGTTGGAAAACACCAAACCCATGAGTGGTTGGCAATCACAATTTCCAGACTCCAAATATTACCAAACTTCCAGTGTTAACACGCTTCAAATCAAGAAACTGACAATCATGCAGTGTGATTCCAACCCTGCTTTAAACAGCTTTGGGGAAAAAGTTAAACCAACCCTAGTTAATTATGAAGATAAAAAAATGTTGTCAGGTAGAGAACAAAAATTTAGCATTACGCAACTAGGAGCTTTCTTCTGAGCAAATTAACATTATTAATAATTCCACAATCCACAACTCATCAAAATACAATTCTCTAGTTATAATAACAATTCAACTATACTGGGTATGAGACATATCACTCAATCCCCACCCCTTACCCCTTCTTGCTAATAGAAAAATAACCTCTTTTTATCATTAAATACCAGGTATGCAAATTGTCCAGATTATCTAGCACGAAGACAACATAATACATGAGTAGAAGACATCCATAACAGATTGCATTATGAATGCGCCTACAGAATAAAGTCTTCAATAATGAGAAGGATTGCCTAAGGAGGGCAACGGAAGAAACAAACTCCGCAGCATTACGAGCAGAAACGTCAAATAGATTATAATTACAAGATCCTACATAATAGATAACAAGTCTTAATACATTCTAGTTATTGGCAATGGCCATGGCATTGACTGTTCATCCAATTCTAAATTAGAAACCGCAAGTAATGTGGAAACAAAGTCATTACATTGTGATAATAGTCAAATAACATGTTATTAACTCTCCAGAGTACGAGCACAAAGCAAGAGTAAGCTACTGAGCTTACATGTCAAAGTTTTGGAAAAGAATTCGCAAGGTCCGTGCCTCCACACAAAAGCCCTGTCAACTTAAAAGCTTAAGTATTAGATACAGGATTTAAATTGCAACCAATAAAATAACTGATTGATATGTCTCTCTGTGCGTGTGTGTCATAATGAAAAATAACTTGCTGCTCCCAGAATGTTGGATTTACCCGCAGGACTTCAAGAACGAGAATGCGATGCCATAATGGCAGATCAAGAGAGATAACCTTCACTAACATACTGAGGAAAACCTGGATTCAGAAAAATAAGAATAGTTGCATCTGATTTAGAAATCAAAGATTCAGGTTTATAGATGCAACCACATGAACGGAAAAATAATAGGTATAACTTGGTACATGGCCTAAAACTGCAGTACATGCAGACCATGGCTCAAAAAGAATATGGGCTTTGTTATTAAGGACGAGGCATACCATAGAATTGGACCTGGACATATAAAGTTTCAACAGTAAATATGCATATCATTCTAGCATACAAGTAAAATTACAATTTAAAATTACTTTGCTCTATAGTAGTTAGAAATGATTGTCATTATAGGAATCAAAGTTCAAATGGATCTTAACCTATGAAGGAAAGAATATAGCACCTTAAACTGTGCAAGGCACAAATCTCATAGTAACCTTTTCTTCTACAAGTAGATATCAACACAAGGAGCAATGAAGCCTAAAAACTATGTAACGGTAAATAAGGATTAGAAGAATTGGAGAGCTTAATCCATGGGGTTAGCTCTGCAGACTGTTTTTATAGAGCAATTCCCCTCAAGCTGGCATATATATCATATGTACTTAACTTGGTATAAATATATCCCAGAAAAGAAAAGAGTACGGTGGGCAGACGAGGTTATTATGGACACTTCATCTGTTGGAAACAAATTGATTTCCAAATTGCAAAAATTAAACAGTGCAACTAGACTATGAAACAAGAAAAGAGACTATGGCTTTTCCATTTTGGTATCCTTTTCATACAAATGTGTAATTTTACAGCTAAAACAGCATCAACAATCATAAATTGATCATACCTCACATTCGGTGATAAGAGATGAACTGTACAGCCTTATTACGTGGGCCACAGATCGCAATACCAAGCGACGGAAATAAGGTTCTCCTGCTTCTCCTTCAAGCTGATGTAAAATAGATAATGATGAAGAGAAAGAAAATTTCCTAATGTCATACTCCAAAAAGATTACAAGTTAAATCATAGTCGGATTAAAAGGACTTGTAGATTTTCAACATAGAAATCACCTCAGCATTGGTACGTAGTGAAGTCATGAGAAGTGAACAAATCTGGTGGCGCAATACCTGTTGCATTATCATGCCAGCATTTAAACAGGGAAAGAAGTTGCTCATACAAATACTTGAGTTTTAACCTCTCTCAAAGCTTAAGCACTTAAAGGAACTGGTTACCTAAGATGGTATCGATGTTATTGTTGATATACAAAGAAGCATGGATACATACAGAAATACGGATACGAATTACAAAAAGAAGCAAACAAGGATTGCAACAAATAATCAGAACGTGGATAAAGAAGGGGCACAGCAAGAATATATATACAAGTAAAGGATAAACTAAATTAAATAATTTTAACATAACAAAATAAATTTCTATTTTATCTCTAAAAATAATGACAGCCAATGCAGTTTTACAAGACACGGAAATAGAAAGCCCTAACATCTTGAATTTAGAAATCTCAAGTATTCACGGATAAATTAGAATCTGTTAAGAATTTAGGGCCTCAAACATCAAAAACAGCCTAAAAGAGGGATTAATATTAATAAGTCCTCTTTTATAAAATCCTAATCTTTGGCCTTAAAATATAATCCTAAATTTAATAATCCAAATCACAACTTCAAAAATCCCAGGCCTTGACATCAGGAGTCTCAAATATTCACATGTAGATAGAATTTGCAAGAAATTAGGGTTTCAAACATCAAAAACAGCAGAAAGGAAGGATTCAAAAAGTCAGAAAGAACAAGACATTATTTGTGTATGTTTAACACGTGTCTGCATTTTCTGATCAATGGTCGCATCCTATGAAGCATAGATACTTCAAAATAAGCCCCGTACGCGATACACGCCCGATACGGAAGGATACATATCCGATACGCCGAATAAGTATCTAATAAATTTTTTTTTATTTTTTTGAGCTTCGGATATGGGAGGTGTACGTAAGGGATACGGGAAGGATATGGCGGGAATATGCGATGCTCTAATTTTTTATATTTTTTAATTTTCTTTGTGGTATTTTTTGCTTTAAATTTTTAATTTATTATGTCTTACTATATTAACTCTAATACGTAATAAGTTTGTGATTTATTTTTAATTTATAATGTTTTGATTATTTGTCATGTATTAAATACTCGGTTGCAACAACCAAATGAATTTATTCCTACTTTGGGTTTTATGTTTATAAAAAAAAACATTACTAAAAATAAAAAAATAATATTTTTTTACAAGCGTATCTTAATCGTATCCATATCCTACTTTTTTTAATTTTGTTGTATTGTCGTATCCTATCGTATCGTATCCGTATCTCGTATCTGTATTCATGCTTCCTAAGTCGCATTCCACACACGTTGAACACGGACACAACTCCATGAGAAGCATGCTCTACTTCATATTTTTTATACTAAATACAAAAAATAAAGTGATGATGGGATGCCACTTGAGCTCTTTGCTGTAATTGTCGAATAAACAAAGAGTCACGAGACCTAAGAGGCTTCACCCTTGCATGCCAAGATTTACACTACACAAGCAACAAAAGATAAACCCGCCCCAACTTTAAGGTCCCCTCTTTAAAATCCACCAAGAAAAAGGAAGATTCACAAAATATCTCTTTTAATCAAAATTCAGTTCAGTTGGACCCCTTATGTGTGATGTGGTTGGTTTGGGTAGACCAGAATAGAAGATGGCCAGATTCTTTGACTGGGTGGAGTCCACTTTGTATAGGTTAAGCGGTGTTTTTCTCAATAATTCTTTTTTGTAGAGGCTTATCGAGCATCCACTTTTGGGGGTCTTTTTGTATACATACACATACCTCTTACTTATCAAAAACACCAAAAGTAAGAAATAAAGCTAACTTATGAAAAAATTCAAAGTAAGAAATAAAGCTCGCTTAAGTCAATGAGTAGCCATATCCATATCCTCAAAGGTGCACCAGTTCCTTTCTCTTTCTCTCCAAATACAGCACATCAAGCACAAAGAAGACACCATCCAAGCCTTCTCAACCTTCTTTACATGCCACCCATGCGCCATGAACCCTATTGCTGAACCACAAAGGTTAACATAACCCAATTCACCTAAAAAATGGTAAACAACAATCTCCAAACATCTGATGCAACATGCATCAGAAGATAACCAAGAAACTCCTCCACTCACTTGCAAAGACAACAGCAATGAGGCAAAATACATATCACCTACTTCCCAATTGTAGTCTATATTGAGAAGGAGACAACGATGCCATCCATACAAAATATGTGAACTTAGTAACAAATCCCAACTTCCAAATACTCTTCATATGAAAACCCCATCCTACTCTAATGAAGGATTTTCCTCCATTATTATTCTATTTCATCTCATCTCCTCTTCCACTATGAACTGTCACATTGCATGGCATCCCAAAAACAGTTTAGCACAGTTCCTTTTTGGTGATAAATAACAATGGTAATGAAAGACAACATCAAAGGGGATGCCAACCCCCTTGTACAAAAACAAAAAGGAAGAAAACACATACATATCTCCTCCAACATCAAAAGACTATAAAATCCAAGAATTGGTCAAGAGTCAAGTAAATAATTCTTAAATCCCAATACAAAAAAAAAAAAGTTTAAAAAATGTACTTGTTAACCTATGCAAATTTAGCTTCGCATCATTTAAAGATCTACGTTCTGCTCTCCCTAGATGATACACATTGGGCCCACAACGGAAAAAGGAAATGAAATACATTGGGTACAATGAAAAAGCAAACATCTTCTTCCTCGTTTTCTCTACTCTATCCCTTTGCCAACTATATATAACCTCAACAACTCTAAAGAGGAACACCAATCAAAGTTTAAAACTCTCTAGCCATTTTTGCAATGAATAATAAAAATGATTCGCTGAATCACCATCTTATTCTTATTCACCACTAATTCATAATAACATGTTTTCTCTGAAATCAAATTATTGAAGGGGGGTATTTTGCTGTGAGTTGCAAACCAAACAAAGTGCCACCTTGGGAGGTGTTAGAATATTCAAAAAGGCTAAAAGTAATTACATTACGATCCAGCAATTAAAACAAAGCTAGAGCAAAGTTTATATAGGCTAACCCTATTAACTAAAAGACTAAACTACCTTCAAGGTAAAACATAAAATAATCAAAAAATAACGAAGAAATACATTTTCACACTCCCCCTCAAACTCTTGATGCAAGCCCATATTGTCAATTAAGAACTGAAACTGAGCAAAAGTGTCTCTTGACGAATAATAGGAAAACTACAAGGAGAACAAGACAAAACGTAGATCAATAGTATAAAACTGAAAATGTTGATGAACAAGGTGATAATCAATCTTTATATACTTTGTACACCAGTGGAAAACAGATTTGTGAGCGATTTGGATGGCACTCTTCTTATTATAGTAGAGAGAAGTTGGAGAAGTGAGAGAAACATCCAAATTATAGAGTAGCAATTTGAACTAAACAATTCCAGTCGTTGCATGAGCCATATCACGATATCCAGGTTCTACAATAAAATGAGCAATGACATATGATTTGTTGCTCTTCCAGGAAAGGAGAGTGTCGCCAAAAAACACACAAAATATAGTAGTGGGCTTGCTATCAAATGCATTGCTAGCCCAATCAGTATCAATATAAGCCCAAAGAGTCGAGAACGAACAAAAAGAAAAAAAATAAGCTCTAAAATATAGTTACACTTACATAATGTACAATGTGGAGCGAAACAGCACAATGAGTAGAACAAAGAGCATAGACAAATCGACTCACTAAGTGAACAACATACATAATATTAGGACGAGTCAAAGTAAAATAGTCCAAACATTCTTGATAAACAGTGGGACTCAAAAAGAAAGCCATCAAAGGAAGAAGACTTAGCATATAACTCAATGGGAGTTATCGACAACCTTATCATCGATGAGGGGAGCAAGATCAATTACCTCATTAGTATATTTAAAGATATAGGAGATAATCCTTGGTGAAGCAGCAACCTCTATACTAAAAAAATAAGGAAGAGGACAAATCTTTTATCTCAAACTCACTAAAAAGATTTTGTTCCACCTTAGAAAAAGCAGCCAAATCAAAACTAGTAACTAGTGATGACTATATCGTCCACACATAATAGAAAAAGAACAATCCCAACAATAGTATGGAACAATCCCAACAATAGTATGGCAAAAAAATAGAGCATAATCATAAGTACTACGGTGAAAACCAATCTGTGTAATAGTATACCAAAACAGATCATACCAGGCACAAGGAAATTGTTTAAAACCATAGAAAGCACAACAAAGACAACATACAGAGCCAGTGGGATTAGAAAGGCCCGAAGGCATTTAGACTTGCTCATTAAGATGTCCATTAAGGAAAATATTCTTGACATCCAATAGGAAAAGAGACCACCGACAAACTGCAGCAATAGAAATCAGAGTATGAACTGTAGTCATCTTAGCCACATGAGCAAAGGCTTTTTCATAATGTCTTATATAACTTTGAAAAGAACCCTTGCCAACAAGGTTGGCCTTATAACACTCTAGAGAAGCATCAAAATGGGTTTTTACCTTGTAAACTCACTTACAACTAATGAGATTTTACCAGCAAACAATGGAACCAACTTCCAAGTACAAGTCTTCTAAAAAGTACATAATTCATCTTGCATTACATTGATCCAATTGGGGTTAATACATGCTTCTTTATAGGATTGGAGATCAAAATAAGAATGAATTGTAGAGAAAAAGGCACGATAAGAAGAAGAAAAATACGTATTAAATAAGACTCGATATCAACACGCAAAGGGTAGCATCGTTCAAAAGGATCAAGATCCACAGCGGCACAAGAAATAATGTCAAAGCTAGTTAACATGGGCAAGCTTACCTATGAGAATAAACTAAAGGAAGAAATGGAATATTAGAAGAACGAGACACGAGGAAGATTAGAGACATCAACAGTATGAGTTAACTCCTCAGAACACACATCATCGAGAAAATGGTCAAAAGATGAATGAAATCCTCTTTGGAGATGAGCATATTTGGAAGATTGAAGTACGACAGGCGCTAAAGAAACAGCACATGGTGGGATACATATATTCATTTAGATACAGAATCATAACACTGATACCATTTTTGTTGAATATTATGTCCTAAGAAAACACAGCGCCGCAGTTTATTCCACTACGTTGAATAATCTATGTCCAAACAATACTATGTCCCAAGAAGGACAAAACACACTAAACCAAAGGCACGTAACTGTGAGAGTGTATTTTTGTTATTTTGAATATATATCTAAAGGAAAGTTTAGTCCTTTCAACTTTATTAGGGTTTTTTTATAATTCTCTTTATATATATATGATGTAATCCATCCTTCAATGTTAAGCCTTTTGTTAATAGTAATAATTATCTTTGTTCTTCATCTTTGTTTATATGATATCAGAGCTACCAAAACCATAGCAGCATCCATTGCCACCGAGTATCGGTCGTCATGTTCGGTGAACAGTGTCGCAGTCCTCTCCTTCATCGCCGACTCTTATATCAAAACCATAGCCCTCTTTTGGTGCAATCTTCAACAATCTAGCCCTTTTGCATCGCCGACAACTTCCACGCAACCCCTAGCCCTTCATCAATCTAACCCTTCGTTGTTGCAAACCCAAACTTCGAAACCCTAGCATTGCCACTTCAAAACCCTAGCCGACCACCAACGAGTCTCCTTCTGCATCGACAACCACTCTTTCTGCAGCGCAGATCGCCAACGAGCCACACTGACCCTTATTTGTGCATCGGCATCACTGTCGAGCTTCACTACATCCTTATCCTACATCACTGACCGCCAACGACCCCGCCAGCCTCCTTGACTATCATCGGCGACCTCGTAGGAGTCTTCAAATCTGTCTTTCATCAGATTTAGTCTCCAAACCCTTACCTGGCAGCCATTTTGTGCTATTGGATACTTGTTTTGGCCTTTGGTTCCTCTTTAGTGTGCAACATACTTGTTCTTTTCTGTTCCTGGTTGGTTCCGTTTGCTTGAGGTCTAGCCTAATCATCTGGTTTGCATTATCTCCTGCTTTCTTCTTTCAACATATATGAGAATAAATTGCAAGCTATTAGCATTCGTCTGAATTGAACAAACTATTCGTATTGGTCCAATATCATGAAAAACTCTCTTCTTGGAAAAAGGCGTCGGGTTTAAGTAACAGGCTTAACCATTCGACCTACATATCCAAAGGCTGAGGGGTATAATGCATCTATTGTCGTTTAAGACATGGAGAATGCATAGGTACTCACCTGGTTTCACAACTCTATTGAACCAAGTATCGGCATAACTTCTCAAAATATGCAACCACCAAGCATGTGTGGAATTATCTTCAGAATATGCACCTCACATCTAATTTTTTCAAGCAATATGAGTTGGAGATGGCTTTTCCAAGCACCAAGCAGAATGACAAATCGACCAAGAATTGTAAAACGAAATGACAACTTACTGTGATCAATTGGCACTTATGGAACCTTCTAACTTGTAGCTGATTAATAGTTATCTTCAATATCGAGAAAAGAAAAAGCTGGTACAATTTCTCATGGCCCTCCATGATCAGTTTGAGCCACTTCGTGGACCTATTCTTCATCGTTCCCCATTGTCTTCCCTTGATGGGATTAGTCGTGAACTAATTGCAGAAGAGAGAAAGTAGAAGATTGCCCAGATGACTATTCCCTCTCAGTCAGTCTTTGTTACCCCTTCCTCGTCAATGGGTGTTACTTCTCGTCCTCCAATGCTGCCTACTCCCTTCCCTCATCTGATTCAGGTCACGAGAAAGTCTAAGTCACGCATAATGAGTGCATTTTCTGCCACCAAAGGGCTATTGGAAGACTGCCTGCCCCAAACTAAGCACAGAAAGGTCATTCTTCTTCTTGTACCCCTGCACCGTCCTATCACTCTCGTGCTCCTACAGCACATGCATCCGCTGGCACATCTCTTCCCTCTCAATCGTTGATAAATCAGTTTCATCATTTTCATGCCATATTTTCCTCTTCTAGGACCCAATCACATGCTTCTATGTCTACCTCTCATTTAAGTTTGCATAGTTCTTACTTCTCAAGTATTTCAATCTCAACTTGGATCTTTGACTCCGGTTCTTCGCATCATATAATGTGAGGCTCGGTTCCTTTTTAATTTTGTAATATATTCTTGACGTGTTGTATGTTGCTTGTAGTTGGAATAGAAAGGCTTGTTTCTATATGTTTTATGCATGTGTTAGCTTAGATATGCATGATGGTTTCAATCCTGAACCTGTTTGAGCGTTGTGGCAGAAAGTTGGAGACTTTCTGAGCATGACCGCTTAAGCAGTTTGTCGCGAGTAGATAAGGTTGAGGTGGCAGATTGCATGGGTTATTGATCCAAAGCTTCCTCTCTAAGCTTCCTCTCCTCTCTCTTTCTCTTTTGGAGAAATCAAAACCCTAGCCTTCTCTCTACCTTGTTGCTTACTTCGGGCTCTGTTTTTGGCATTGCAATAGTCGAACGTCGAAATACTCGCCAAGGGCTTCGCGTTCATCCGAATGAAATCTCGTTTCGGCGACTTTGGTTTTTTGTCGATTTTTAAAGTTTTGAGTTTTTAACTCTATACGATAGGGTTCTAGACTCTCCTGCATTAAAAGGATGTTATATGTGATTATATGCATTTTTTTACCGTTTTAAAATGTTATAAATGTCGGATTTTGTGTTTAAACCTTGTTTGGTTGGATAAAAAGTATGTTTTGCGTTTTTGAGGTTTATTACAAAATTGGTGGACGTATGTGTATGTGATTTTCAAAAGGATGAGTTTTAAAAACCGATAGGAATTATGTATATGTTGCGAAAACATAGTTTTTTGTGTTTGGGGCTAACCCTTGGGGTTAAGCCTTGGATTTAATGATTCGGTTGAAATGGTGAAACATTTTGAAAACGTTGGTTGATCTCCATGGTTATATAGATGGCGTAACTGTGTGGTTTTAGACGTTTTATACATGGTTGTGTGCGTACAAATGTTTTGATGGATGTGTTTTGTGCCTTTTTAATAATTCAATAGATAAACCGTAACAATGTGTTTAACTTGGCCTTCAATTGCTCTTCGGTGAAAGTCTGAAAACTTGCACAGCATAGGTTCTTCATTCCTTCGGGTTAATCCCCATTAATAAAGTGATTGCCCCATTGGGAGGCATTTGTTGTTGTAGCAAAGTATAGAACTTGTCATTACCTAGCAGGTCATTGAATGCCCCGAACTTAGGTTAATGGGTGAGAGTCTATAGTTGTTACCTTTGTCCCCGGTGCAACAGAGTCGGTACATAGAAAGGAAATCAATAGTGATTGTGGAAACTTAGTTGGAAAATAACGTATTGTTTATGTTTATTAAACTGTTATACATTATTGGATTATATGAAAACTTGTGGTTTTGAGGATGGAAAACGTTTTGAGACTTGTGTAGCCGTGTTGTTCATATAATCCGTGATTGCATGTTATGTTTGTAATTCATGCTAGTCTATTCCTATTGGGCTTCGGCTCACGTTGTGGGATTTAAACGTTTCAGGTGAGCATGATTATGTGGCTTGATCTTGAGAAGCCACGAAGGTGGCGGAATATAGAACTCTTAGTTTTGTTATACGGTAGTATAAATCGGTTTTGATGTTGTATCATGTAATCGTTATACTACATTTTGTACTAGAAAGCACATGTTTTGTAAACCTTAAGGCTATGGTTCGAATTGCATGTATGTTTGTATGAATTATGTGAGGAACCATGGGTTGGTCGCTTTAGTTTCATAGTCGTACTAAACGGTTTTCAGTTGGTTTTACATTTAATATCAACTCTTGCACCTCGAGGGAGGTTTTGAATCAAGTTCTGGACATGTTTTAGATTGCTTAGTTATGCCTTGAAGCTTTTCAAAAAGCTGAAAAATGAGTTAAGTGTTGGGTTTCAACGATTGTTTATTTGAAAAGTGGTCCAGAGCCAGACTGCTCGATGAACAGCTCGAGCGGTCTATTGAGTGGTCAAAACCGTCTCTTGGTTGTTTTATAGGTGGGTAGAAGAACCGAGAACATGTAAGGACCGTTAGAGCGGTCTGGGCAGATTTTAAAAACTTTGTTGTTTTGTTTTAAAACTTGGCACTCGGGACCTTGACCATATTCTTTTGAGTTATTCTTTTACCTAAAATAAATCCTCAGAAGAGTGCTTTTCAAAGGTTTTGAATTCGTTTTTGGTTTATGTTCTTAGACCCATTTGGACTCGGGTGGTTTTGGTAAATCTTGGTATCACAAAACGGTTTTTCTCGGGTGGTTCACGCGACCCGGGTTCTTGGATGTAACAACTTGGTATCAGATGATTCTCCTTTGCATTGCAGATGATTCTCCTATGCATGTAGTTTCTATTGGCTCAGTTGCCTCTTTCACCTCACCTATTTATCTATTCCTAATGTTTTCTATATATCGCAATTGTTTATCAATTTACTATCTATTACTATCTATTAGCCAGTGCTCTAATTCTGGTTTTTATGTCTTGTTTTCTTCTGATAGTTGCATTGTTTAGAATCAGACATCCAAGAAGCAAATTGGGATCAGGTGTAGGGCTGGTGACTTGTACATTCTAGAGGACTTACACATTCCATGTTGCTATGCCATCTTTTTCTTTAGATAAGCATTCTTCCTCTTTTTACCTTTGCATTCTCGGTTTAGACATTTGTCTGTCGAACGTTTAAAAAGTCTGATTTAGCCTGGTAGTTTAAGTAAACTGTCTATCAGTGATATTTTTTAGTACAGTAGTTGTAAACTTGCCAAAATGTCAAGTTTACCTTTTAACAAAAGCAAGTCTATTTCCACCCCTCCCTTCTCTATTATTAATACCGATGTGTAAGGT
Source organism: Heliamphora exappendiculata (assembly GCA_034768845.1). NCBI lineage: Eukaryota > Viridiplantae > Streptophyta > Magnoliopsida > Ericales > Sarraceniaceae > Heliamphora > Heliamphora exappendiculata. Next base: position 16,736 of record JAOTRH010051949.1, read on the forward strand.
CCTTCCCCTGTTGCCACCAAGGGAGGCTCAGCTTAGTGTCTCTTATTGATGATTATAGTCGGTTCTGTTGGGTGTATCTCATGTCTCATAAATCGGATTTATTTCTCGCATGTTTCACTCAATGGTTCAAACACAGTTTTCTACCACTATCAAAATTCTTCATTCGGATTTGGGTAGGGAATACTTTCTGATTGAATTCACTGATTTTTTTGGCTTCCTCTGGCATTATCCATCGATACTCATGTTCTGATACTCCGGTTCAAAACAATAAAGCAGAGCCCAAACATCGGCATACTCATGACACTACTCGATCTCTTCTTCTATCCTCTGTTCCTACTATATTCTGACATTAAGTCGTTCTTCCGACAATGTATCTTCTCAATCGCATGCCCTCTCCTCTCCTTTCTAGGATCTCCACTTATGAGAAGCTATTCGGCCATGCACCCAATTACTCCTTGCTGCGAGTCTTTGGCTCTGTCTGTTTTGTTCTTCTTCCCAAATGAGAGCAAAGCAAACTCGATGCTCATTATGCTCTGTCTTTCTAGGGTATGGCCTCTAATACAAAGAATATCGGTGATCACGATCCTATTTCTAAACGTCTATATGTCCTGCGTCTTGTTGTGTTTCTTGAGCGTCTCTCCAATTTTAATCTTCCTCCTAAGTACGCTTCTGTCTCCAAAGACGATTTGGTTCATCTGGATCCTCTTTCTCTCAATGTGCCTTCTAAAGAGTTTACTTTTACCCTTAATGTCCATCAGCTCCTTTGTCCATCGCATCCCTCTTAGCCTTCATCTCTATCGTTGGTTTACTATCACCGGTTCATTGCTCCTTCTCTGCCTTTATCCACTAGCTCCGACACTGCTCCCTCTCCTCCTGTGACTTTTGATCCTCCTAAACGCCTCTATCCACCATTACGTACTCGAATCCACCAATAATACTTGGTTTCTCACATACTTGTTCACCTTCATATCGTGTTTTTTTTACTTTTATTCTTGCTTATTTTGAGTCTCACTCTTATAAAGAAGCATGTATCAATACTAATTGGATTAATGCAATGTCTAACGAATAACCTACTCTTCAAAAGGTTGGTACCTTGGAGTTTGTTCCATTGCCTATTGGTAAAAGTCTCATTGGCTGCAAGTGGGTGTACAAAGTTAAAACTCACTCAAATGGTTCTTTGGAGCGTTTCAAAGCTCATCTGGTTGCCAAGAGCTTTTCTTAAGAATATAGCGTTGATTACGAGAAAACCTTTGATCATGTGGCTAAAATGACCACCGTTTGTACACTTATCTTTGTCACTGCGGTTCGTCACTAGCAACTCTTTCAACTTGATGTCAAGAATGCCTTTCTCAATGGCCATCTTAATGAAGTTTATATGCGTCCTCCGTGTGTCTTCCATCCCCTAGGCTTCATTTATCATCTCTGTCACGCCTTTTACAGTCTCCAACAATGTCCTTGTGTCTGGTATGAACATTTTCAGTCTATTGTTACCCAGATTGAATTTCATCCTACTCTTACGATTCAGCTCTCTGCATCCATCATACATCGGCCATATTGTTGTCTTGCTCATATACATACATGACATGATCATCACTGGCTTTGATTCTGCCACCATCTTTGCAATCAAAAAACATCTCTTTTAGGAGTTTAAAATGAAAGATTTAGGCCCACTTCGGTTTTCTTGGTATCGAGGTGGCTTCTTTCCCTAAGGATTATCTTCTTTCTCAAACTAAGTATGCTAACAAGATTGTTCAACATGCCTAACTTATCGATGACAAGATTGTTGACACTTCCACTGAGTTACATAAGTTATCCTCTACTGATGTTGTGCCACTTGAGGATCCTTCTATTTATTGGGAAGTTAGTTAGTTGTTTGGTCTATCATACCATGACACGCCTTGGCACTGCCTATGCAATCGGTTAGTTTATCTTCGCTCCTCGCTCTAGTCACTGGACAGCTTTGCTTCGTATCATTCGTTATATCAAGCAGACCATTTTTCAAAGTTTGTCATTGTCCTTTGCATCCACATTTCAGGCGTATGCAGATATTGACTAAACTGGTGATGTTTCTGATCGCAAGTCTACTATGGACTTTTATATCTTTCTTGGTGATTCTTATTTCTTGGAAGCAAGCAACAGTATATGGTTGCCCATTCCACTACTAATGCTAAATATCGTGCTATGGCAAATGCTACTGCAGAAATCGTATAGCTAAGGTGGCTTCTCTTTTATTTGGGTGTCTCTTCTGCCTCTCCTACATTTCTATACTGTGACAATAAGAGTGCCATCCAGATCACTCATAATTTGTCTCATGAACATACGAAGCATATTAAAATTATTGTAACTTCGTTCGTCACAATCTTCAGTTGGGTACTACTAGTTTACTGTTTGTCTTGTCCATCTTACAACTTGGTCGATTTTTTCACGAAAACTCACTACTACTCGCTTTTGTTTTTTGTTGAATAAACTCTCGCTGCTCTCCAAGCTTGCATCATGAGTTTGAGAGAGGGGGGGGGGGGGGGGGGGGGGAGTCTTTTTGTGAT
>JAOTRH010051960.1:0-19277 GCA_034768845.1 Heliamphora exappendiculata
CAGATATTTTTACTAAAGGGCTTAGTAGTAAAATGTTTCAACCCATTGTATGCAAGTTGGGCATGAAAAATATCTATACATCAACTTGAGAGGAAGTGTTAAGTTAGGGGTATTATTGTATTTTTAGTATTTTCTGGTCTTATTATAAATAACAGATGATGGGATGAAAACCCTAGTTCCTGGTCTTATTATAAATAACAGATGATAGGGTGAAAACCCTAGTTCTGCGTGCTCTCATTCAGTATTATTTTCATTCTCTCTCTTCCTCCTTTTCTCTCTCTCTGCAATAATTCTAACAGAAGAGCCTAGAGGAAGTGGGATCTGTGATTGTTTCAATCATTTTGGTAATGAAGTCCACTTCCTTTTTTTAATATATTTATCTAAGATCAAGAGTTTTTGCTATTGTTTGCGAAACTTTTCATTGTTCAGCTCGAACCGAACCCATCAATGACCAATTTTTGACTGGCCGAATACTTGACTGGTCCCACATCTGTTAACATATTACTGGAAGGATCAAATATCTTCAAATGAAATTCAAGGCTTAAACAGTTGGCTGATCGCACCAAACACTCCGTAAATGTTGATTAATGGTAACACCTCTACAAATGATGAATCAACTTGTGCTGGTCAGCTGGGTTCTGTTGTGGACATACATTCACTAAACTTGTAACACATGAACTCTTTTCAATATTCACAATTATGTTTACCCTCAAAACTAAAAGAGTCATAAGATGATCGTGGCATTGTTCATGAGGTTGGAAAGACCTGGTTCACTCAGAAGGAAAACAAGAATGATTTCATAGGGCTATGCATGCTGGTTTCTTGAATGCTCGTGGAGTCATTGTGATTCATGAACGAAAATGGTGCTGTCATTGAATTTTAAGTTGGCCGATTGTAGAGTGGTGGTTGGATGGTTTGCCTCTTAAGTCTTAACATGTGGAGTTGGGAGGTTTGATTTATGGAAATGAGGGTTATGGATTTGATGAAAGAATGTAACGACAGAGAAACAACTCTCTCGATCTGTGTGGTTTCCCCTGGTGGGTGGTAAAGTTATATCATCAAACCAATACTCTTCTATTATTTGTTGCCACTTTACAACTTGTTAAGGATTCATTCTCACTTCGTCTTTTTGTTTGTCTGTAGATGACAGGTAGCATAGACGCAGCCAGAGACATAATAATAGATGGCATACAACATGTGCCACATTGCAAATTACTTCTAGAGGTATCTTTGTCCTCGTTCCCTGTAAAATATATGATTGGTCCTAACAGCGACAATATACTTCCAGTAAGAACTTGTCAGTAACGATCATATCTCAGTGTTAAAGCACTTGTACATGCTTTGTTCTAATTAGTTAATTGTAGGTTCTTTGGATTGTTGAAGTGGAGAACATTGATACTCTTTTCAATTTGAAAATGTGACTGGGACCAAGTCTTAGGTTGAACATTTGTCTATTTTGACGACCTTGGCACTAACGTTCCTGGGTTTCTACACATAGGAGCACTGCAACTTTAAATGCTGTTGGTTTAAAAAATTTATAATTCCTCTATGTGATTTAAACTTTTTCCTTAAATTCAACTACATCTCCTGCCCCTCTGCTACAGATTTGCCACGGCACACCACTTATCACCTGAGCGAACACCTAGGACAAAGTGACTTTTAGTTGTTTTTTGTACAGGGATTGATACACTTTTTGATTATGCATGGAGAGCAAGGACAAGTTAATGTAGTGGACAACATTATAGCTGATGCCATATCTCCAGGGTCAGATGCATCTCAAAGTTTGGGAGCTAAAAATCGGGAGGATATATCGGTTTTGTATTTACAGGTTAAGATTTCTCTTTGAATTGTGTTGCATAATCTCCCATGTTTTGGTGTAGATTGGTGTGTATTTTTGTATGTGGGCACCTAAGTAGTATGGACACGGACACGCGATACAACACGGACATATGACGTGTCAATTTTCAAAAAATACAGGACACGACATGCTTGGCACGTTAAAATTTTATATTTTTATACATTTGTTATATGTCAAATATATAAATAATTTATTCAATAGTAATTAAAAATATATAACGTATTTCTAATAAAATTAAAAAGTCTTATATTTCTTCTTATAAATGTTCCAAAATATATTCACATTATTAGAATGCAAAATATTATTACTATGGAAAAATTCACCACATAGAACATGTTTGGAGAGTTCAAAAAGTGCTATTGAAGTGTTCGTCAAGTTTCAAAAAAGTTTATGGCATTATAAATTTAATTTCTTGATTAAGACGCGTTTAAAAATGTTTAATATGAATTTAGGGGTGTCCAAACAATGTCGCGTCCAACACGGGTGTTCGACACGACACGCCACCATCGTAGAAGTGTTCGTGCTTCTTAGGTGGGCACCATTCCACATTGTCTTTGTATCAATATTCTCTTCTTATCTACTTAACTGGTTAAATGCGAAGATCAAATTTTTGTTTGTTAGTGATTGGAAATGAAAAGGCTTAATAGAGATTTTGGTAACAAAACTGAAATGTGAAATTTTGGAAACACTTGGAAATGCTTGGGAATCTATGCAAAAGTTGATATTAGGGTTTACATTAGACCAATATTCCATCAATCAAACTTTTTCTTGTTCAACCAAAAAAAGAAAAACCATTGTCTTGTGCATATTTGCTTCTTCCATGCAGACGATACTAATGTGGAATGAAAATGTGAATTGGAACTTGTGAAATTATAATTCTTAGAAAGTAATTATAATTAATTAAATATTGATTCTAGTGCTTAAAATATTATCTGTTATACAGCCAGTCACAAGCCCAAGAAAGGAGGAGGGTTGTGCGTTAGGTAGCTGACAGCCAGTACATCAAAAAACCCGTCAAATCTCTATGAACATGAATCTATGAACATGTTTATTTCACAGTTGTATACTAATACTTCTATTTTGCAATTTGTAAACATTGTAATCCATGAACAACTTGTGTCAGACATTTATTACGAACATCCATCTTCAGGATGCTAATTGCACTTTAACCTCTTACAACTTGTTTTATGTTTTATGTTTTTTTTTTTTTTTACTTTTTTTTCCTAAGCTTTAATCCGAGTTAGTTGGTTTTAACTACTTTGCCCATTTTCTTTAGTTGATTAGTACAAAACGTGCAAACTTGAAGACAATCGGGATCCATGTTCATAAAGTGACTATAAGTTTCACAGTGACCATCTGCCTTTCACAACTCTCTCTCTCTCTCTCTCTCCATTTGCTTGCTTGGAATCAGCCTAAGGAGCAGACATGGCCACAGGTGTAGATATCGGACACAAACACGACAGGGGTATGTAAGCCGGACACAACAGTTTTCACAAAATTAGGATATGGGCACAATCAGAATATGAGAGAATAAATAACATTTTTTTTTAATTTTTATTTGGTATATGAATAAACCACACACAAACCACTTAAAAAATTAAAGGAACCATAATTGAAGATAAAATAACTTTCTATGCATAATTTAAACTTCACGCAACACATAACCCTAATATAGTAATGCAACAAAAAAGAGTAATTCACAAACTCACTCATCTTATCAATAATCTACTGCAATTCAGTTTCCGCAATTATGAATATACCAAAATACAAATATTATTCGTAATGTGTTATAAAGATGTATCTAGATGCAAGATGCATGTCCTAGTCGTGTTCTAATGTGTCGTACAAGAATAAATAATAATAAAAAAGATACATCGTGTGACTAATCTGACACAGATCCTAAAGTGCTCAAGGCTTTTCTCTGTCCAACACGTTAGGCACTACTATATCAACTAAATGAAGTGTCTGTGCTTCACAAATTGTTCCTAATCTGGTGTATTATTTACCAATAATCATATTCATTTTCCCCCGCTACCAAATTTATCAATTAGGGTTTTTTCATCAATGGAGCTTTTTTGTTAAGTTACTTTTTATTACCAAAACATGGACAATACAATTAAAGCTTAAAACACAACCCATTAAGGGCACACAGGAAGCACTCCTCTTGGATAAAGATAGACAAAGGATACAGACTCCTAACGTAAGAAAAATTGAACCATCACAGCCCACACTGCCAAAAAGGCCCACAAGAAGAGCATACATGCTTTAGTCAAAACCCAAGACCAAGCAGCTGAACACAGCCAATACAAGAAGCTGGTTGAATGGGATGAAAACAAAAATAATCTAAAGTGCAGGCATCAAAATTCTTCTTCATGGCCAAGCCAATTCTTACCCTTGTCAATAATTTTTATATGTGACAACAACTTTTTGGTCACTGGACCCTATCTTCATGTTACTTAAGTGGCTGTCTTCACAGGAAATCTTAGTATAGTCTTGAGGTCACTTTGTAGCATAATAACTCTTTTATTTATTTTTTTCAAAAAAAGATAAAAGGAGTTTGTGCGAGGAAAATAGAAAATAGAAAATAGAAAATAGAAAATAAAGGAGTTCCGGGTGAATCAAACCGATGGAGACTTTGAAGTCCCAATTAAAAAAACTCCTTGGTAAGCAAAATGATTGGAAATCCAATGAAACGGGAGGCTCCATTCAAAATCTAAGACACATTTCCATTACAATCCGTGATGCCTTTCCAAATAGCAGTTGAAGCGGACATTTCGAAACATCTGAAATATATAAATTCAAATTTTTTCCTTCCTTTTTTTAGTCGAAAGACATGATAGAACTAGTGTATTTCAGCTGAGATGAAATAATAAAAATGATTATTGACCAGGGTAAAACATTTCACTCTGGTTTCCTCTTTTGGTAACCTTGATAAGGAACCATTTTGAAATGCATAATTGAAACTACCAAAAACCTTGAAACTGTGAGGAAATGCTTTGAATGAACTAAAGTTTATTTATGTACGTGATGAATGTGTTGAATACCAATAATTGCTTAAAATTGAACATCTATGTGACACGTGCACACACACACACACACACACACGCACATATATATATATATATATATATGGTTGCTGAAGCAAATACTAAATTGAGAAGTAGCTGCTAATGTAAGTTGGATGTTGTCATGTCATCTATGTGACTATGTGTTGGTCATAAGTTGGGAATACTTTCATCATCATTAGATGTTGAACACATTCAATAGAAGGTGGCTTTAGAATTTTTCTTCATAACAAGCTTATGTTCGAATATTTTATTTCCAAAATTAGGTGTTAAATATTTTAACTACAAATAAGAATTTATATATTTTTAATTATTTTCCCGTTATATTAAAGAATCTCCAAGACTTCTCCCAATCAAACTTAATTGGACGTGGTAGTATGCCTTACTTTTGACATGCAAACCCTTGGGAGATAGTGATCAATCATAGATTGAGTCTCAAAATAATATTATGTGAGAATCTAGTTGAATTCTGTCCTTGGTAAAAAATGGGTTAATTTATTAAAAGGAGACTTTTTTGTTGATATGCATGTATTAAAAGGAGACTTATTGAAAGACATATATATATATATATATATATATATATATATATATATTCAAATGCGTTTAATTGACATAGAGAAGATATAATATTCAAATGCTTTTGATTAACTTGGAGAAGGTATATAATAGGGTGGCTAGAGACATAACATGGTAGGAGAAAGGACTCTCGATCAGATATATTGAAGTGATTAAAGACATATGTCATGGAGCTATGATCAATGCGAGAACAACTGTAGGAGAAACAAGTAATTTTCAAATCACCGTAAGATTGCATTAGAAATTAGCATTGAGCTCGTAATCTTTTTACATTAGATGGGGATGAATTCAATAAAGACGTACAAGAATAGGTGCCATTGCTTTGGGAAATCAGCTGATGATAATGTTCAAGGGAATGAAGTAAATGGGGTTATTGCTACACTAGATGTTCGGAAACAAGTTTTAAAATAATAAATGCTATGAAATACGAGAGAGTGAACAGTTGTGGTACCTAAACTTGATTGTACAGGGTGGGATTAGCAATGATGGCACGACATACCGCGTGCTTTATGCTTTGGGTAATATTGCATGCTTAATGCATAGTATAGATTTGAAGGGAAAAATGTATTAAATGGTTAAAATACCAGTGGTAGCTTGTATATTTCAGGGAAATGGAAAAATTAGGAAAACAGGGAATTGGAAACGATCAAACTAGTGCTGTAGAAGGGGTAGCACATTTTAAAAGCAAAAGGATAGCTATTTAATTAAGATGGTTTGACCATGTACAACAAGACCTAGGATTGTTCCAATTAGGAACAATTGCATGGAGGGTATTGTTAGGGGGATGGGCAAGATCTAAGATTAGCACAGGTTGAGATGATTATGGAATGACTCATTGACTTGTAGTTTAACTGAAGCTATGGCGTTCGACCTAACAAAAAGGTGGGGCTAGGCCAAGCAGGTGGCGTCAGACTTCGTTGAGATGAGCTGAATGTAATTGAGTCATTGGATAGGTGATGGTGTTTGAACTATAATATCTACCTTACCTATCTTCCCAAGTTACCCCTAGCCGCTAGGATCCTTGTTAAATGCTATTTATAGTACTAATTGCATTTACTGTATATGCCATTAATTCTCACATTTATATACCCCATTGATAAGAAACTAATTGTATTCACTAAATTGCTTGTAGCAATGTTATGCACTTAAATGTCTTCAGTCTTGAGTTTGGCAAAAGCTCAAATACGTGCAGAGATTTTTTTTTCCTTATTAAAGATCGAAACATTGAGAAGAAATAATGAAAATTGCCATCTGCCTTCCTGAAAGTGCAAAGAATAAATAATACCATTTCATGATAGCATTTAGAGACACTGATGTCATTTATTCAAATTTAATGAAAAGTGACTAAGAAGGAATCTTGCTGCTCTGATTGGTAAGTATTAATCCCCGTAATTTTGTTTACAACTAGAAACTGTAGATGGCCTTTGAGGATAATCTTTTTTTTTTACCGAGTTTGGTGGTGCCTTATGGGGATGTTCATAGTAGTTGTCTGGAAGTTATTTCATAGTATCATAACTCACGTGCCTTTAAATGTTGAAGATTCTAATGAAACTAAATAAAAAAGAATGAGCATTTGATTTTGAGCCCTAGAACTTGGAGAAGGTGATGAGTCTGCAGTGGAAGAGTTCTTGTCCTCTGATTTGAAATTATGCCCCAAAATAGAGTATGGAAGCTTGGTAGCTCATTCTAACTGCTCTCCGGCTCCCTATTTCTCTTTTACCTTTCCTTGTCATTGGTTGTCATTGACTGAGGTTTAACAAATCAAGCAACCCTAAGTTTACTAAATGAAGTGAACTCGGTATTAGAGTCCATTGCTTCAATCTTATGCTTGAAATAAGATGCTGAGATAAGACATGTCTTTGTTGCATTGTTGTGATAAATGTCCTGTCTTTGTAATACTGTGAAACAACTTGGTGAGTCATTCGCTTTCAACAGATCCAGGCATAAAGACCAAACTTTTTTGATTATTTCTCTTACAGATATATAGGCATCAAAAATCAAATACTTGAAAGAAGGACTCAAGGTTTAAGTGTGTAAAGGTTTCAGGTTTTATTTCTTCAATAAAAAAGTGTTTTCTTTGCCAAGTTAAAGTATTCAAGCTTATGACATGATAGACTGTCCAAGCATGCTTTATCTTGTGGTAGATCAGGGAAACGTCATGTGCTTGTTGTTGCCTTGTTTGGTTTCCTTCATGTGTTTTTGTTTCCAAACAAAAAAAGAAGATACGTTGAATTTGAATGAAACCTTATAGCGCTACGATGTTTTCAAGTAATAAACATTTGGAAGCATATCCCATGTGTGGATTTTCAGGGCCTGATTGGCAACCCAAGTTTTTTGGCTTTTTGGCTAAATGTGCAAAAAAAAAAAAAGCCAACATAGCTCATTCGGAAAAAAAAAAAAAATGAAGCCAAAAACTTAAACCAAAACACTAATTCTTAGAATATTCTATTTTAACTTACACCCCATTTTAAAAGAAAATGATACCTTTACTTGATAATTTATTTACTTCTAATGCCAACTATATATATTTATTATTATAAACTATATAGAAGGACAATATTGTCAAGTTTGAATAAAAAGCAAAAAAGCTAACTTTTTAACCAATTAACCAACTTAAAAAAAGTTAGCTTAAAAGCTAATTTGCCAAATAACTTACTTTGAACTTAATTTAGCTTTTTGGCTAAAATCGAAAAAAAAAAACAAAAAAACAAAAAAGCTAGCTTTTAAGCTTGTTGCCAATCAGACCCTCAATCACCGTTTCCTCCCACAAAAGTCAAGAGGGTGTAATTTGTTTATCTTTGCAACATTGTAGCAGCATATGGAAGCATATCACCTTGACATGAATGCTTGTAGATCCAAAATATGTTTCAGGATTGCAAGAGATTTGCTTATCTTTTCTCAAACAAGACTGTTAAACTGTATACTATGCCCATTTGGCTTGTGAACTCTTAGGATTTTCAGATGTTAAAGTTTTAAAACTTCCAAAATTTGTGGTTCTTTATGACATGTTTATTTAAGATTACTTCTCACCATTTTTCTATTTTTGTTAGCCTACTTTTATATATTATCAAATTATATATATATATATATATATAGATGTATATTCACATTAGTTTGAGAAACTTGTACAATTGTACTAGTCTTTTAGATAATCCTATGTGTTAATTGTTATAATTTCATTTATTTTATTTATCCTTCTTCTTCATAGTATTTCTATATTTTTCTAATTTTATTTTAAGCTTTCTTGACTCTTCTACACTGCATTTGCATGTTGTTTACATCTCAATCCTTATTGTCTTTCAATGCGGTGACGGATATTCCATCTGAAAACCATACTATGCTACATCTAGACAAAGTGTAAACATGGAATGAAAACTTCTTACTGACTGCTTGTTTTGAAATTGCCTCGTTCGGTTGAGACATACTAAAGTTAAAATCTTCTCAATCAAATCACTTGACCCCGACTTCCACCATCTTGTTCTCTTTCATGGGCCTACAAGGCTATCTTCTTAGACTAGAGCATGGGTTTGGAAACCAGCTGTACCATTAACACTATGTTGGAGGTTTTAATCTGTTACTGATGATCATTGTCATGGAAGGCTGTTTCTTTCAGTTCTTTCCATTATTTGCTTGATTGGGGGTTAGTTTCTTCATTTACATGCTAAATGTACTGTCTCCAAAGTTAGAGATTGTTAGATCACCAATTATCTCATAGGTAAATCTAGTTGTAATCTTGAATGTGATTGAAGCGCTCTCTTTATTCTCTCTTTGCTTAGTTGGGGACAAGGGTAATCAAATCGGAGTCGTCAGCTTGTTACTGTTGACCAGGCTAAGAAGATGAATGGAGGAATTCTTTTGTGGAGAGTAAACAATTGAATGTTGGAGTGAGCCGCTACCTTTCCAGAATTCCTTAGAAAATTAGAAATATCCGCCTATTATGCATGAGATGGATAAACTTGCTAGCATAGATGGACTCTAGATTTACTATAGTAGCTTGGGGTGTTGGTCCAAGAGTTCCCCTAGCAGAGTTTGGCAATCCTGTTTGACAAATACTTGATCCGCAATCCTGTTTGGCAAACACTTAATCGACTTGTAATCCTTTTTCCTAGTCGAGTTGTATATGGTTTTGGTATTGTAATTACTTTGTTGGGTTTGAAGGTCAAATCCCTCCAATGGACTTAAGTTTCAAGCAAGGAAGTGATTATTGGAAAAGGTCAAGTGGTTGCAGCTATTTGGAAGATTTCAACGGCCTCAGAAGCCAAGACTTGAGTAGTCTGACTTGATCTGGTGCTTTCTAAGATGAGTTTTACCGGTTGTTCTGAAAGCTAGTGAAAATCAATGAAAGCCATTCATTATGATTTGCTGACAAACGAGTAAGCCATTTGACATCCCCAACCCCTTGTAATTTCACATGGAAAAAACTCTTACGTAGCACAGACACTTCTAGGGAGAAGCTGCGTGTCGAAACACATCTCAAATAACGATACTTCTCAAACACTCCTAGAAACTTGTCCCTCTGTTCGTAGATTGGTTCAGTTTATAAGATTTTATAATTTCATACACGGACAACATTTCTCTAACAATTCCAAATACAACTGTGTTTGAATTTTATAGTACAAACAACGGCTGCTTTTCTTGAGAATGCAACTCACGATCTTGCACATCCCATATGTATATTTAAAAATTTGAAAAAAGAATGAATAGTATGCTTGACTAACATAAGGCAAGGTATGTGATTAAAAACTTCTGGCGTAGGAAAAGATGAAGAAAAAAAATGAAAATGTATTAAGAAAGCAAGTAGTAAGAGTATTTTTGTTAAAGTGGTATAGTAGAGTTTCATATGCAGTTCTAAGTAGAAATGTTTAGATAATAAAATACCAAGGGTATCTTTATATATGTGGTAGTGTAGGAAAGTTTCATATGCAGTTTTAAGTAGAAATGTTTAGATAATAAAGTACTAAGAGTATCTTTGTATAAGTAGTATAGTAAAGTTTCATATGCAGTTCTAAGTAGAAATAAATTAAACTATGTATATCGCTCGTATAACTGCATTAGGGATACGTAATTGCTTAATGTGTTGGCCATGTGCTTTTCTGTGATTGTGTCTTGTCCATGTCATTACTTCATAGGAATAGAATAGTCCCTAGTTGCTATTGATGCTTTGGAATTGTTGTGATCTAAATTGAAGCACCTGCTTCGAAGTTGTTTAATAATCGTAGGGAAGGATACCTGTGAGGTCGACGTTAAGAAGGATAGCTCCATTTGGAAGGAAGACTTTTGACTTATCTGTTGATAGAAGCTTTTTGAAGGTGACAGAATGAGGATGAGGGTTTTAGAGAGCTTGCTGGTTAAAGTTATCAGAGGTGGCCTAGTCAGCTGAGAACATGGGAGAGGCGCCTGACCTAAGGAGAGATTGTGGCGTTATCGATATGTGTAAGGCAGGCTTTAGAGTGGTGGTTTGTTGTAGTTTTGAGAATGGTGTTGGATGCTTTTTGGAGGTTACAGTTTTGAAATTGTGTTGAGAATGGTGTTGGGTGCTTTTTGGAGGTCACAGTTTGGAGAATGGTGATTTGTTTCGACATAAAATATTTTAGCTCTCAAAGAGAGCGGCCAGTTTGCATTCTGGAGTTGCAGTTCGGTGATGGGAGAAGAGGCTTTGCGAGGGTGCTCCTTGAGTTCAATCTGGGTGCCTCAAGAACTGTGGTGAGGGAGAAGGGATCATTTTTAGGGATACCCATGGTTTCCACACTGCCGGAGGGTAAGGTGGAGGTGATTGGCAGAAGGGGAATGAATGTGATTTGGAGGTGGCATATGGGTCCTTAGAGGAGGTTGTGGAGTTTCTTGGTCATTGTTTAGGTAGTCGGTTGGGTTGAGAGGATCCAATCCCTCTACTAGAAGTTGCTTTTCTTGGAATGGGTGAAGCACAAATGGAAAGTTTCGATCGAGGTAGACGATGTAAAGGGAGGAGAGGCGCATTTTCTTTTCGTCTTTTGCTCTAGGAAGGAGGTTGCACGACTGCTTGTATCATGGAAGGGGAGTGGTCCCCTCTAGGAAGGAGGTTGCTCGTATCTTGAAAGAGGAGTTGTTTAGCGGCCATTGTCTTTTTTAGATTGTTAGTCATCGTTTGGAGGTTGTTCCAAGTCGAGGGAGAGACCATTGGAGTGTTGGGTGCAGGTGATGTCATTGTCAATTCACCTCTTAAGATTCTATGTTTTTCAAGGCAATAGTGCGTTATGTGGTGGTCTCGTCAAAGTAGATGAGGATAGAGTAGTGAAGAATCACTTGGGATGCGCTCGCATCAAGGTGCGAGGGTGAGGTAGAGAGGTTCCGGCCACGGTGAGGGTGGGTTGGGGCTCTTATTGTTTTGAATGCCGAATTTAGGCAGAGTTGGTGCTGTTCGTGGTGTATAAATGTCGACCGGGATCTTTTCTAGCAAAGATGGATGCACCCGAGTTAGTGAAGAAGATGGCACATGGTGCCGATGCTTTTGAAATAGTGAGGATTGGTAGGGTTGGAGAACGCTTGGTTGATTTGAATCAATGCTGCAGCTCGATAGGTCGTGTAGAGGCAGGCTTTTGGTTGATTGGGGGACACATGGAGAGGGGATGGGTCTTTCTAGAAAGGCGAGGAAGCAAGCTAATAACTAGGGCTCGAGTATAAGGTCTAGTGAGCCTTTTTTTAGCGGACTTTTTTTGTCCAAGGAAAATCCGATTGGCCTAGTCTTTCTTTGGTCCCACGCAACCTTCTGAGCCTCAAAGCTTATAAAGGTAAGCAAGCATGCGATATGGGAGGGCCATCAAGTTATGGATTTGGGTCAGGATTGAAATTGGGCTTTGATTTGATTGATCGACAGTTGGATGGGTCGGTCGGGTGCCGATTTTCGTTCAGTGTGCTCAAAGGGGTAAGTTTGCACAGCAACAATTGCTGGTCGCACTGTGGACGTTGGTTAACATAGGTCTTCCTGTCCCATTCAGACAACCCTTCGCCACATATTCTTTTGGGTTTGCCGCCCTGTTGTGCCAGTCTCTAATCGGTCGGGTTTCTGTTGCACTGTGTTGTCGAGGTGCCCTTTAGAGGGCATTGGGGGTGTTTCGGTAGAGGGAAGGTGGGGTGACAGAGTTATCAATGGTTTGCACCAAGGAGGGTGAGGAAGATGGGTCTCAGGGAAAAGTCGTTGAAGGGGGTGGGGAATTGCTAGATTTTTCAGGGGAGTGGGGATAAGGAGTTGTTAGACTATAATCCTTCGGGCATGATGAGCCCCAATATCAGTATGGAGGGTTTTTCTCCTTTAAAGGAGGAGCCTATCCCTAAGTTAGCTTTGAAATGGGTCTTGAAGAAAATTAAGGAGGTGACTAGGCTCCTAGGGTGTTTCTTTTGAGGGAAAGGAGGAGGCTGTGTCATGACCCATTTCCATCCTTGCAGGAATAGGATTGAGACCGGTTAGTAGTTTTAGACCGCCTAAGGCCATTCTATCATTTAATCGTGGTCCTCTATGAATAATTAAGAGGTAATCCACCTAATCAGCATCGTTGGACCCAATGACAGTCAAGGAATCATAGGGTTGTTATAATAAGTCACGACTGAGAGCACTCTTTAAATAACGCAAAATGCGGAAAACTGTCTCAAAATGCTACTGGCGATAAGCATATGCATATTGGCTAACAACGCCAACAACATAGGTAAAATCAAGATGGGTAACAGTAAAGTGAATCAACTTCCTAACAAGTTGGCGGTAACAACCAACATCAGTAAAGGATTTGCTCTAATCGGCATCAAGCTTAAATTAGCGTCTGTAGGAGTGTTAACTATTCGAGCACCCAGAAGACTAGTCTCATAGACAAGATCAAGCACATATTTTCTTTTGAGATAGAGAGATGCCATTAGAAGAATGAGCAACCACAATCCCAAGAAGATAGCAAAGTACGCCCAAGTTCTTGGTATGAAATTTTTGACCAAAATATTGTTTTAAATTAACAATGCCGACAATATCATCACTAGAGATAAGAATATCATAAACATAAATATTTAACACAATCGTTCCTGCAGAACAGTAACGAATAAAAACTAAATGATTAGAACTAAAATGCCGACAACCATAAGAAAGTATAACATAACTAAACTGATCAAACCAAGCATGAAGTGATTGCTTGAGACTATATCATAGTTTTATATAGCAGTAGCAGTTGTTGTAACGGTAACAAGTTTTGAGATGTATTGGCTGTAGCGTAATGGTAGCGGTAACTAGAGCCATGAATTTTTTTTTTCCGCATAACTTGCTAGATTTTAGACGATACGCTTACTTTTATTCCCAAATTATATTTATTAAAGTTTAAAGTAGTTTTGGTGAATTTGATTCATTTTCTAGACATAATTCAACATATCTTATTTTTTTTAATAGTTTTAAAATATTTTAAAAAAATAATACATCATTAAATGTATAAGTCTAACATAAAACAACGCAGATCTAAAGATTCTAAGCCTTCTTATATAGATTTTGAACAAAAATTTTAAAACTATTTTAAAATTATTAAATCATAATAATAAAAAGTAATGCAAAATTAGATATATGAATTTAACCTAAAAAACCCCAAGATTTGAATATTCAAAACTTACTTTACGTAGGTATTGTACTAAGATTTTTCTTTAAAAATTAATATTTTTTAATTTTTTAAAACATAAAAAAGTAATTAAACATTAAATATGTGAATTTAATTTAGAACAACCAAAATTTAAAGATTTTAAACTTAATTTGCAACTTTGTATAAATCTTGAGCAAGTAATTTTAGAAGTATTTTTTTTTAAGTTACAAAGAATAATTATAAAGTTATACAAATATATGATCAAACCTAAAACAAACAAGATTTAAAGATGCTAATCTTATTTTGCATGGATCTTGAAAAATCTTCAACAACAAAATAGATATTGTGCATTTTAGAAGTCAAAAAATACCAAAAAGTTATGTAAATTTCGCAAATTAAACTTTACACAGATAAGCATGAAATTTTCGGTTACTATGAAAACCTTTTTGGTGAATAGAGCGAAAGAAATTGCGCACAAAAATGATTTCAAGTGATTCGCAATTTGAAGAGTCACTACAGCGCGTGGAATGGTTGTAGCGGTACCGTAATAGGCTTTTACGGCACCGTAATAGCTTTTATGGCGACCGTAAGAGTCTTTACACATGGGTTTTTTGTCACATCGATAAATCGACTGTAACGGGAATTGGGGGGTACCAAAACCTATACATCACACCATTATTTAATGGTAAATGCCAGTTTTTAAAGCTATGGATCATATAGAGCCTTATGAAGATGATATACTAAATGCTCACTGCAAGCAGTAACATAACCAAGTAGCTGGTGAAGAGTACCATGAAAAAATGCATTTTTAATACCAAGCTGATACAAATTCCATGAACGATTAACGGCAACATAGATAAGAATGCAAACAGAATTAAGACGAGCCACTGGAGAAAAGGTCTCCATATAGTCAACATTGTAGGTCTGAGTGTATCTTTTAGCAACCAGATAAGCTTTAAGACGCTCAACAAACTATTGGAATGATAGAGTATATACCCAATTACAACGTCACAACCTACTGCTTGGCTCCTAGGTGAAAAAGTAGTAAGCTCCCAAGCCTAATTCTGATGAAGAGCTCACATTTCTCATCCATAGCATGTTTCCACCTAGACACTGACAGAGCCTATGTATGAGACGAAAGGATAGAAATAGATGACAAGGTGGAAGCAAAAGCGTGAAGACTAGGTGAAAGGCGATGATATGAAACAAAATTACCAATAGGATGTGGAGTACAGGGTTGTTTATCTCGACGCAAAGCAATAGGAGCCCAGCAAAACCAAAAACAGGTGGAGATCCAAGAACCTCGACTGAAGAAGATGAAAGATTCGGGCCATAAGAGACAACGGGCCTAACTCAAGTGCGCTGACATACCTGCAAAGAGGGGTCAAATAAAGAGGAAGGAGGCGGTGGAGATATTAGTAAAGGAAGAGTAAGCAAAAAAGGTGACTCTCCCTCACTACAACACATAAGATCAAAAGAAACGGTATGAGTCATGTAACATGATTGTGCAAAGAAGGGAGTAGACTCAAAAAATTTAACATCAACATTAATAAAGTATCGTCAAGTGTTGAGATGATAACAACGATATCCCTTCTGAATGCGGGAGTACCCAAGAAAAACACACGATCCCGAGGAGAGATCTTATCACGATTAGGATCAAGAATATGCACAAAGGCAGTATAACCAAAAACTCGAGCAAGGGAAAAAGGGGATGACTGCGGATATAGCAAAGAGAATGGAGACTGGCCATGAAAAATAACAGAAGGCATATGACTAATGAGATAACAAGTTGTAAGAAAAATATCCCACCAAAAATGTTTAGGCTCATGGGTGTGAAATGATAAGCTATAAGTAACATTTAACAAGTGATGGTGTTTGCGTTCAGCAACACCATTTTGTTGAGACGTATGAGCACAACTAGTCTGAAGAACAATACCTAGATTAACACAAAAGGAACCAATAGCAGATTGCAGACATTCAGGAAAATTATTAGATCAAAGAATCTTAATACACATTCCAAATTGGGTGAACACTTCATTATAGAATTTAGAGAGAATAAAAGGCAAGATCTATGTTTCAATAAACACAATCAAGTCAGGTGAGAGTAATCATTAATAAAAATAACAAAATAAGAATATCTATTAATACTAGAAGTTCAAAAAGGACTCCAAATGTTCGTATGGACTACATCAGAGGACTCTAATTGACGACTATAACTACTACTAAGAAAAGAATTACGGTAATGCTTGTCTAATTGACAAGCTTCACAATCAATACTAGATCAGAATCAAACATGGAATAGTTAAGCTTAGCCACAGATGGATGACCCCACTGTTAATGTCACGGCAAAGGGGAAATCATTGCACTCAAAGCAACAGTGGCCGAAGAAGAAACATTAGCATCAAGATAATAGAAACCATCTTTTTCATGCCCTAAACAATTCATCTTCTTAGTCATGAGGTCCTGAAAAACACAATAAGTAGAAGAAAATGTTATAGAACAATGCAAAGTTTTAGTGAATTGACTAATAGAGAGTAAATCAAAGGGAAAATTAAGAACATAAAGACTATAAGGTAAGGCGAAAGTGGGAGAAGGATGAAGAACACCCTTCCTTTATGTAGATCTAGATGAACCATTAGCAAAGACGATATAATGCTTGAGGGCTCTGTTTGATTACTGATATAAGTAGAGTGTGATTAATAATGAGATGGGATTACTATAAGAATTAAAAATGAGATGTGATTAGTTTTTTTGTGTTTGATTTGGGTACGATAGTATAATGAATTACACAAACTCATACTTGTTTTGGGTGAGATTGAATAATGTGTTAAATATATTTAGTATTAATATCCTGTAGTAATGTCCACAGTATCTATTGTATGTCTTTGGTACTTAATAAATACGCGTGCACATCCTACAATGTGATACACGCTTTTCCATATTCTTTTCTCTTTTCTATCATGGTATCTGAGTCATGAAACCCTAGCCTGTCACAAACCCTAGCTTCCACCAGAACCAGGCGCCGCTAACCACCAGACCCTCGCCGTCCCCCGTCGACCCTCCCACCGTCGTCGCCGACCCTCGTCGGCCTTCCAGGTGCTCACGCCGACCACCGTCAGCTAACCCAGAAACCTGCGCCGGCCCTCGTCAATCTTCCAGGCGCTGCGATCTCCCTCGTCCACCCCTCCAGGGGTGACGACGACCCTCGTCGGACCCTTCTAGGGTTATTTCGACCCTCGTCAACCCCTCCAGGGGTGACGACGGCTCTCGCCAGACCCTCATAGGGTGGCTTCGACCCCGTCAGTCCCTCAGGGAGGGAACGCCGCCTGTCGTCAGCCCATCTAGGGCCTCCGACGACCCTTGTCAACCCCTCCAGGGCCTGTGCCGACCACTGACAAGTCCTCCTCAGCCTCCGACGACTGCTGTAACTTCTCCAGGCTTGCGACATACTCTGTAGACCTCTTCACAGTCACTCAGCTTGAATTTTCTCTCTTTCCCTCACTGCATCAGTTTGCCAGTGTAGCTCCATGGTGTCTGCGAGTTTGATGATGCTGTGAGGATCCGGTGTGATTCTTTGTTTTACCTCCGTGTGGATTGAGGCTTATCTTCTTTTGTGGTATTTTTTGGTCCCCTTGTTGGTAAACAAGGATGTCAGAGGATTCAGTAACCCGCGAATTCCCGGTTGAAGCTGGTCGGCAGCGTACCACAGAGGTGTTTTCCTCCGCACGGTTGGTAGATCGGCGACTTGATGACGCCAACAGCTATGCATTATGGAAGAAAAGTGTTTTGAAATCGCCTCAGGGAATGGAGCTCGATTCCCACTTATTTGATGATCCTCCATCTCAGACCTCAGCAACCTTTCGGACCTGGACCCGGGACGATGCCCGGATATTCAGTTAGCTACTTAATTCAATGGACCCTTCCGTTCAGGTCTTGGTGGCTAACACTGATACCGTACGAGAGATCTGGTCTTCATTAGAGTCCATTTATTCATCCACTAATGACCTTTTCGGTTTATATGATGTTATGAAAGGCTTCTTTCAGTCTTAGCAATCCGGGAAGCCGCTTCAGGATTATTTTCTGCAATTCAAGGTTTTGGCAGATGAGTTTGACCGGCTCCTTCCATTCACGAATCAGTTGTCTCAATTTCAGCAGCAGAGACAACAACTACTGGTGGTGTGCTTCTTAGCTGGTTTGGATTCCGAGCTCGACTCGGCGCGCTCTCAGATCCTTGCCGGGGCTGATATTCCTACTCTTTTTGAGACATTCCGATGCCTAAGTCGAGCATCTCATCGGGATGACTCTCGTGGCCCTACTGCATCCCCTGTTGAGGCATCTGACCAATATGCTCTAGTAGGTATGCATGGCAACCGCAGCAGTTGAGGTCGTGGTTGTGGTAGTGGTCGATCTGGTCGTGGAGGGGGTCGTGATGGTGGTCACGAGACCTGTATGTCATTATTGCGGGATTAGGGGGCACATTCGTAGTGAGTGTTACAAACTTCATGGAAAGCCCCCACTTGCGGCCAATGCCACATCCGATTTTAGCCAGCAAGAATATATCCAGTCAAGTCCTCATGGAGCATCCAGCTCAGCTAGACGGATTGTGGAGATGATTGCAGCAGAGTACGATCAGTACATGTATGGTCAGACTGGCCAGAATGCGAGTTCGTTTGAGGTACCAGCAGCCACATTTGCAGGTACTCCTACTGCATGTGTGGCTACCCCCCGCACTTGGGTCATAGATTCTGGTGCTTCTGCTCACATGGCTGGATCATCAGGTATTCTCTCTGATTACAAGCCTACTCCTAATCATGCTGGTGTCTTGGTGGCTAATGGATCTTCCCTGGCTGTCAAGGGTTGCGGTGTTACGACACCAACCTCTGCTCTCTCTTTATATAATGTCTTGCACACCCCTGATAACCTCTTCAATTTACTATCCATCAACCAAATTACCCCTGATTTGGGTTGTTCAGTGACATTCTTTCTTGATTCTTGTATTTTTCAGGATCTTTCGACAAAGAGGACTATCAGTAGAGGACGGGTCTCTGGGGGGTTGTACCTGTTGAATGCTGCTCCTACTCAAGTATATTCAGCCGTATCATCTTTTCCTCTTGATCTTCATTGTCGTGTTGGGCATCCTAGTTTACAGAATCTCAAATTACTTTACCCTAGTTTAAAGTCTGTGTCGACTATTGAGTG
>JAOTRH010051971.1:0-19277 GCA_034768845.1 Heliamphora exappendiculata
CTTCTTGGCGACTGCGGCTTGCCTTCACTAGATTGTAGCTGTCTTGGAGGTCGGATTTGTCACCGTCAACTGTGAGAGCAAATTGCAGGTTTTTCAGAGTGTACTCATGGGCACACCAAACATTAGTATCATCCGGCAGTGAGCGGAGTTTACTCAAAGAATCTACCATTTGCTGTGGTGTCCCTTCAAATAAGCGACCGCAACCGCCAGCAAATAGGGTGTCGCCACAAAATAAGTCACCTGTTTCGCTTGGTTGCGCTGGTGGAAAGTAATAGGCGATATGAGCGCGGGTATGTCCGGGAACAAAGAGAACTTCGCCGATTCTTTTGGAAAATTGGACGCGATCGCCCTGTTGGAGAAACACCTGCTGTCCTGGGATTCTGCCTCGATCTTCCACGCCACCATACACTGTCACTTGGGGAAAGTGTTGGATTAACTGCTTATTGCCACCCACATGGTCTTGATGATGGTGTGTGTTGAAAATTGCCACCAACTCTGCTTTTAACTCGTTCAGTTTTTTTAATACTGGTTCCGCCTCTGCTGGATCGACAACTGCGGCAACATTTTGCTGTGAATCGTACAGCAGAAATATGTAATTATCTGATAGCGCTTCCAGACGGATAACTTGCATGTTATGCCTCCCTCATAAGTGAATCAACACAAATGTTTGACGGATTTTGTTCGTAGTTACGCTTTTGAGATCTTTGAGCCACTACAAATCACCAGTTTCAATTTCCAAACCATACAAATTTATAAAATTTTGTACTTTGGCAATTTTATGTATTAATTATTTACTTTTCTTCATTATTTACATGAGAAAAATTAAAAAAATAAATTTTTTATTAAAGACAAAAACAAATAACATAAAACTTAACTTATTATTTTCTTTTGACACATTTTTATTTTTCTTGAATTTCTTTCATATTTTGGTCAAGAAATTACTTTCTTAATTCATCTTAATGATAAAAATAAAAAAAATATAATTTTTTGACTAAACTATAAAAAAAGTTTAGTAATGTGCGCGGTACAAACTGGCTGGGTTTGTCCGACACAATCAACACTAGGTAAACTGACCAAATACTAATGACCCCGAACAGAATCTGGGTCGGACTCCTCGTCACCGAACTAACTGGAAGCTCCTTGCTCCGCCGCCGAACTCCTGCAAGGCAGAGAGCATCGTTAGCGCCTACCGGCCGGTTGTGACCGGAAGGCACTATGACGCTCAAGTTAGATATCTCTCTGAGAGGTGTTTAGACAAGAGTTTGGGCTAAGAATTGCGTACCTAGTGGCTTTGGGTGCCTCTCTTTATATAGGGGTCAAGACTTATGGCTTAGGATTCTTTCTATTATTAGTTAGGAATTGTTTTCTATCATGTAGATATGATTCGTTTTCATCCTCAGGATTTGACTATGATTTGTTTCCATCTTGTATATCGAATCGAATTTCATACAAGATGGAAACTTATCTTTCCATTGGCCTCCAACATGGACTTCATTAGTCCGGGCTGCTTCTGCTTGGGGTGGGCCAAACCTATATGGCCCGAACAACTGATGGTCCAGCCTGGACCAGTACGTTTTGGGCTAGCCTCCCATCTGGGGCCTTGGTCCCATCTGATTAGGCTGGGCTTTAGGCCCATAACTTTTGTTCACCCTCAACTGCCCCAGCTCTGGTCCTTGCTCGGCCGGACTGCTCAGCAAAGAGCCAGAGCTTTGGATTCTTTGTTCGGCTAAGGGCACTTGTTTGCTCGGCGTTCTATTCAATCGCACAGTCAGAGAGATGTACTCAGCAGCGGAGTCCCGAAGGGTTATCCGTTGTTCGGGGATCACTATTCAGTTATTCGGGTGGTAGCTCAGCTGCCCAGATCTCTTGGGCTTCTCTAATAACTGATGACGGCTGGCCTCGAGCCTCGTGTTGCTGACGTAGCGAGCTCTGATTGGTTTCTGAAGAGGCACGCGTCGTTCCAGGGAATGATGTCAATAATGATTAGAAACAGCGCTTTTAATGCGCCGATCCTTTCAAATGCGACGGGTATAAAAGCCCGTTTGGACGCCATTCTTGCCTTTTTACCATCTCTGAACTTTCCCTCGGGAACCTTTCTTCATCTTCCGGCGAACTGAATCACCATCTTCGGCGATTGTGTCCAGATTTCGACAGTAACTTGGTTCCTTTTGTCGCTTTTGAGGTAATTTTCTTGTCACTGCTGCCTTTTAGTGCTTTGAGACCAGTTTGCCTCTCTTTTTCTCCTTTTTTTTTCTTTTTGAAACCAAATGGGCAAACTCAGGAAATTAGTATCGACGCCGGCAGCCATGCGCGAATTTCGGCGACGATATAATGTCGCAGAGGATGTCAGTATCACCCTCGCAAATCTCGGTGATTCCCGAGAAGGGAACTGGGATAAACTTCCCCATTCACTTGTTGCTATAGTGGAGGGTGGAATTCGGTTCCCAGTGCATCCCCCTCTTTGGCGAGTTCTCCGGCATTTTTGGGTAAGCTCTATGCAAGTCTCTTCCAATGTGTTGAGGGTTGTCATGGGAGCTGTAGAGCTAAACCGTATCCTTGGCACCGAACTCGGTATCTGGGATATAGTTTACTGCTATAATATGGTGAAGCACTCCTCTTGGTCATATTATCTCAAGGCAAAGAGGGTAGCTGAAAAACTAGTCATCGAATTGCCGGACTCCGGTAAAGATGTAGATGATGATTTTCTGTACATAATGGGAAACTTTGAGTTCAGTCCCAGCGAAGAACAGGATATCTTCACCATCCCAAAAAAAGGATGGACTGGGACCCTGTAGGTCCCCCCACCACCTGTTTGTCTTTATTTCCCACTCTACCTTTTATACGATTGTCTGAATATGCTTGTTTCTTTGTTCGGTGCAGGTGAAATAGCAAGCACCCAAGCACGCGGTCCTCTTATTGGCGTGCACCTGGACGATTTGAAGAAGGTTTGGGAATATAAAGGCCTTCCCGAACAAATAGGCCTAGGTCGTGCGACACACATTCTGTTGAAGTACATCCCCACATACCGGAGCTTCATTCACCCAAATACCTCGGGTGTTCGGATTACTGCTGAGGCCTCTGCACCAATCGAGGCTCCAGAAGCCATGGTACTGCCGTTCGTCCGGGCAAAGAGGCAGGTGACCGTCGCCCAACCTCCACTGCTGACCGACGAGCCTGGGCCTTCATCCCAAGGTTATACAATCTCTATTTCTTCCTCCTCGTCCTCTTTCGTTAATTTTTCTATTTTCGAAGAAATCACCGAAATGGCGCAAAAGAAGGCCCCTACAGCTGACCTGAGCCAGTTTCTTACGCTTGGAGGCTTCAAGAGGAAGGTGACCGTCGTCCCTTCGCTAGCGACTAATCTAGCCACTGAACTCACTGAAGAGGCTGCCCCGATCACGAAAGCGGCCCCCCAGCCCCCTCTAAAAAAGTTGAAGAAGGTTGGGGGCTCTCCCTCGAAGGAGAAGGGGAGGGAGAAGGGAAAAGAGAAAGAGAAGGAGATGGAAAGAAAAGAGAAGGAAAGGAGGGAAAAAGGAAAGTAAGTGGCAGAGGCTTCATGAGGTGTCGAACAGTGGTCCCCTGACCTTAATAAGGGCAATCGAGCAATTACTGTTGAGGACCGGGCAAAGTCTCCGGACACTGCCTTCGGCATGTTGAAGGCCTTGCTTCTTCCTGGTGACATGGAAGATGTCCGGAAGCTCCCCCACGAAAGCTTGGTGAAATCTTCTATCCGCCACTCGGTCCAAGTACTTGTTCGGCACTGTTTCTACAGTCGTTTCTGTTATCTGTTCTTTCTTCTTAATGTTTTTCTTCTTTTCCCTCGCTTTTCTACATACAAGGACTCGAACGCCTCGTGGCTGCAATGGAGAGGCTGGAAGAGAGGGAGCTTGAGCTGGCCAAATTCTGCGAGAAGAATCAACAATACCTTCAGCAGATGTCGAAGTTGGAGTCCAGCATTCGGGCAAAAGGCAAGCTGCTCGGCACTGCCCACACTTGGCTCTCCGAGCTGGAGGTCTCTGAAACTGCCCCAAAGGGCCGTCTGAAGGAGAAGGAGAAGTCCTTGGCCGACACAGTGATGCTTCTGGGTCAAACGGAAGCCGAACTGGTGACGAAAAAGGAGGAGGCCTCCAAAGCCTATGCTGTCGGTGTTGCTGAAGCCACCAAGGACTACAAGTCTCGAATTCCTTGCCTCCAAGATCTGATTTTCGGCTTCGCTTGGGAGGCTGCACTCAAAGTTGTTGGGGTTGAGGAGTCCTCCCCCTTATACGCAGAAATCCCTTTACCGAGCAAGCAAGCTACGGAGGACGGAGGTGAAGAGGTAAGGGATTCCGAGGCTGGTACTACTGAGGCTGCAACATGAGGAAACGCCGAGGCGGAGGCAGCTGACCCGGTGATTGCTGAAAAAGTGGGGACCCCAGTGGAAACCACCGAAGACTTCCTAGCCGCCTCCTGATACCCATGTCATTTCTCCTTTTATTTATCCTGTAGTACCTCATTGGGCCAAGACTTGTAGCTTTGAGGGTTTCAGGCTCTCTTTTTTAATGAAAAGAACTTCTTGTTTTACCTTGGTTTTCTTTTGCATTTACGCTTATTTGAGTGTGCTTTAGTGAGCTCCCATGCTGATAGCCCCAGTAACTCGAACATACTTCCACACTTGGTGTTTTAAGCATAATTATCCCAAGTGTGGGACCAAACTTTTGATCTTCAAGTATTCTAAGTATGAGACTCAACATCTACACTAAGAGCTTTAATGAGTTCGGATGAACATTGAACTTAGTTCTATTACGCTCATTCATCCTAAGTATGGGATATACGTCTATACTAATGGTATAATTAATTTGGATAAATTTTGAACTTAGCATTTTTAGGCTTACTCATCATAAGTATGGAATTTACTTCCATACTAAGGGTATAACTAGTTCGGATTAACTTCGAACTTAGCCTTTTTAGGCTTAAACATCGTAAGTATGGGATTAACATCTATACTTGGGGTTAAATGAGTTCGGATAAATTTCGAACTTAGTCTTTTTAGGCTTAAATATCCTAAGTATGGGATTAACATCCATACTAGGGGCTTAATGAGCTCAGATAAATTTCAAACTTAGCCTTTTTAGGCTTATTCATCATAAGTATGGGATTATCATTCATACTAAGGGCTTAATGAGTTTGGATAAATATCAAACTTAGCCTTTTTAGGCTTAAACATCCTAAGTATGGGATTAACATCCATACTAGGGGCTTAATTCGTTTGGATAAATTTCAAACTTAGCTTTTTTAAGCTTATTCATCATAAGTATGGGATTTATGTCCATACTAAGAGCATAACTAGTTCGGATAAATTTCGAACTTAGCCTTTTTAGGCTTATTCATCATAAGTATGGGATTTACGTTCATACTAAGGGCATAATGAGTTCAGATAAATTTTGAACTTAGTCTTTTTAGGTTTATTCATCCTAAGTATGGGATTATCATCTATACTAAGGGCCTAATGAGTTTGGATGAACATCGAATTTAGCATTTTTAGGCTTAAACATCCTAAGTATGGGATTAACATCCATACTAGGGGCTTAATTAGTTCAGATAAATATCGAACTTGGGTTGCTGGAGGAGAAGTTCACTGTGCTTGCCGTACTCAGGGTATGCCCCCCAAGTTTTTGTTAGCACTGTCAATCGATAAAAACTTTAAGAGTGAAGGAAAAAACTCATGCCAAACAGTGACCTTTTATTGTAAGTAATGAAAGATTACAAGAAACTAGAAGATTAAAAGTAAAACTTGCAGAGATTATTAGCGTTCCACGGCCTGGGGACTGCCTTCCCATTTATGTCTTCTAGGTGGCATGCTCCTATGCCACCCTTGGGCGTAACCTTGTACGGACCTTCCCAGTTCGGGCCCAACTTTTCCTGTACTAGATCCTTCATTTGGTCGATCACTTTCTTTAGGACCAGATCACCAATGCCGAACTTTCGGTGCTTCACCCTTTTGTTGTATCATTTGGCCAGTGTTTGTTGATAGGCTGCCAATTTAATGGTGGCCATTGTCCTGTGCTCTTCGGCTAAATCAAGGTCCGAGGCCAGTGTCCTATCATTTGCTCCGGGAGTACTGACCTCTGTTCGAATTGTTGGTAATCCGACCTCTAGTGGTATAATTGCTTCTACCCCGTAGGCTAGGGAAGATGGGGTTTCTCCTGTGGACCTCTTTGTAGTAGTTCGATAAGTTCATAGAACCGAGGGGAGCTCTTCGACCCATCTTTCTTTGGCTACATCCAGTCTCTTCTTTAGTCCGTCGATGATAGTCTTGTTGGTGGCCTCTGCCTGCCCATTACTCTGTGGGTATGCTGAGTTAGAGAAGTAGTTCTTAATTCCTAGCCCCAAACAAAAATTCTTAAACAGGGAGCTGTCAAACTAAGTACCGTTGTCAGAGATAATTGCTCGGGGGATTCCGAACCGTGCGACGATGTTCTTTCATGTGAACCTCTTTACATCAACGTCTATGATATTGACCAAAGGCTCAGCTTCCACCCATTTAGCGAAGTAGTCTATGGCAACGAGGAGATATTCCTTGTTGCCTGTGGCCTTTGGGAAGGGGCCAACTATGTCATACCCCTATTGGGTGAAGGCCCATGGACTTGTGAGTAGGGAGAGGTCTTCGGCTGGGATGTGTATGTTTGGGCTAAACCTCTGGCACTTCTCACACTTTTGGACATACTGTTCTGCGTCCTTCTGTATGTATGGTCACTAGTAGCCTTGAGAGATTGCTCGATGAGTCAATGATCGCCCCCAAGTCTGGCTGCTAAAAATTTCTTCATATATTTCAAACAAGAGGTCTTGGCCTTTGTTCGGGTGCATACAGAAGATGTAGGGCCCAGTAAAGGACTTCTTGTATAGATCCCCCGAACTAGAGACCCAAAACCTAGCTGACTTCCTTATTACAGATCGAGCTTTTTTCTGATCGGCTGGTAGCTCGCCTTTCACCAGGTAGTCTTTCAAGTGGTCCATATAGCTGGGACCCAGTTCCGAGCAGTAGATCGGCTTCTTTTCGTAGTTGACAATACTCGGCTGTTGGAGGACTTCCATCGAAATTACCCTTTTTTTCTTCAGTACTAACAGCTGATGCCAGACAGGTCAGAGAATCAACATGGCTATTTTCTCGGGATGAGAGCTGGGTGATCTCAAAACATGGGATGTCTTTGGCTAGTTGCTGCGCTAATTGGACGTACGTCTGCATTATGTCATATCTGGCTAGGTACTCTCCCTTGAATTGATTCACCACTAACTGAGAATCACAAAACACTTTGACCTTCTTGGCCTTTAGCTCAATTATATCTCGGAGCCCAGCTAGCAAGGCTTCATATTCGGCTTCATTATTGGTGGCCTGAAAGTCGAGCCGAACAGTCCTCTCCATGAGGATTCCTTCAGGGCTATACAGTACTATTCCTGCTCCAGCCCCCTTGTTGCATGAAAAGATGTCCACGTAGAGCCTCCAAGTGTCCTTTGAGTCCTCATTTTCTAGAGTTGTTGGCTTGATAATTTGCCGCTCAGTGTCCACCGAATTCCCTTCCTGGCTGAACTCGGCAATGAAGTCGGCCAAAACCTGACCCTTTATAGCTGTCCTAGGGCAAAAGGTGATGTCGTGCTCCCCGAGCTCCACAGCCCACCTTGCTACTCTTCCTGAAAAGTCATCTTTTCAAAGTAATGATTGAAGGGGGTGTTCGCTGATTACCTTGATCCGATTTGCTCTGAAGTAGTGGATAAGTTTACGAGAGGCAACAACCAGGGCTAGTGCAAGTTTCTCCAAAGGCAGGTACCTTGTCTCTGGGTCAAGAAGGACCTTACTCACATAGTAGATCGGATTTTGGATCTTGTCTTCTATCCTTAGGAGGACGGCACTGATAGCTCGGCAAGACACCGCAAGGTACAGTAATAGGGTCTCTCCACTGTTCGGCACCATTAATAGTGGGGGTGACGAAAGGTACTGTTACAGTTCGGCTAGGACTCCCTCACTTTCTTCATCGCAGCTGAATTGGTTAGCCATTTTCATTGCTTTGAAGAATGGGTAGCACCGATCGGATGCTCGGCTAATGAATCGGTTGAGAGCTGCAGCCATTCTCGTGAGCTTCTAGACTTCTTTCAAACTCTATGGGCTTTTCAAATTATGGATGGCTGAGATTTGTTCAGTGTTCATCTCTATTCTTTTGTGAGTAACAAGGAAACCTAGGAATTTTTCCGAACTGACCCCAAAGGCACACTTGGAGGCATTAAGCCTTATTTTATAATCCTTGACGATTTCGAATGTCCTTCTCAGATCTTCGAGGTGCTCGTTTAAGTGCTTGGTCTTTACAACCATGTCATCTATGTAGACTTCCATTGTTTTACCGATCAATTCACCGAGCATTTTGTTGCAAGCCTTTGGTATGTGGCACTAGCAATCTTCAATCCGAATGGCATTACCTTGTAGCAGTAAATTACTCGATGAGTGATAAAGGCTGTCTTCTCCATGTCTGGGGATACATAGCAATCTGATGGTATCCTCTATAGGCATCTAGAAAACTCATCCTCTCATGCCCTGCTGTTGAATCGATGAACTGGTCTATCCGGGGCAGAGGAAAATAGTCTTTAGGGCATGCTTTGTTGAGATCGGTGAAGTCTACATAGACCCGTCACTTTCCATCATTCTTCTTTACTACGACTGTGTTTGCCAACCAGGTTGGGTAATGGACTTCCTTGGTGGCCCCAGCTTCTTTTGACTTCTGAACTTCCTCAACCACTGCCTCTGCATGGTGTGGTGCTGACTTCCTGGGCTTCTGCACTACAGGCCTCCACTGGGGATCTACATTCAACCGGTGGCTAATGATTTCGGGCCCTATCCCCGGCATTTCGTATGGTATCCATGCAATGACCTCCTTGTGTTCCTTCAAAAATTCAACTAGTTCAGTTTCCTCTTGTTCGGCCATTGTTGTTCCGAGCAAGAAGAACCGATCCGGATCCTTCGGGCTTATGATGACTTTCTTTAGGTCCTCCACCACCTTCTCCTCGGCTGTTCGACTATGGTCAAGGATCGTTGGTCCTTCCTTCATCTAGACGGTCTTCACCTCTGGGCATTGTTTGGGGCTCTTCAATGTTGCTAGGAAACACTTCCTTGCGGCATGTTGGTCCCTCTTGATTTCAACTATCTCTTGGCCCACTTGAAACTTTAGGGACTGATGGTAGGTTGAGGGTACAACACCCAAGCTATGGATCCACGTTCTTCCTAAAATAGTATTATAGGTGAATGGTTGGTTAACAAGGAATCCCGTGCTTACAGTTGCGGGGCCTGCCTTTACTGGTACCGTAATCCTCCTAACGGTCCATATTGGATCTGTGCCAATGTCGATCAAGGGTGTTACGTAACTTTTGAGCATAGAGTCTTTCAGTCCCAACTTCTAGAATAGGCTGTAGTACAAAATATCCACCGAGTTTTCCTGGTGTACCAGCACTCGCATTACATCGTAGTTGGCAATGCGCAGTGTTAGTACAAAGGCATCGTTGTGGGGTAGAGTATCCCTTCAAGGTCTTCCTCGGAGAAGTTGATCACCTTGGGGCTTTGACTGAAGTCTCCCTCTGTTCTCCTTCGCTTGCCTTCATCCACCTTCATGGCATGCACAATGGTTCTGGCATGATGCCGAACTACTGATCGGGTGATCGGCTCCACTGTGTCATGGATCATCTTTACCACACCAAGTGGGGGATCCCCTTGTTCGGGCCTTTGGTCTTGTTCACGGTTCATTCCTTCCCGAATAGTTCTCTCGGCATCAATGAATTCAAGCAGATGCCCTGCTTGCACCAAGTCCTCAAAGTGCCTCTTGAAAGTCCTGCATTCTCCAGTCAGGTGGTCATGATCTCGGTGATAGTGACACTTTTTCTTCTAAGCACGTCTGTTCGGATCTCCCATTAACTTCAGGGGCCACTGGAAATACGGCTTATCCTTAATCTGGTCGAGGAGCTTATGTAGAGGCTCCTTGAATATCGTCTGCACAGCCCGGTGATCCACTGACTCCCTCTTCTCCTGAGATGATTTTCTTGGACTTTTGGTCTTTTTGGCTTTTGTCCTTCTTCTCAGGCTGCTTTATCGAGGCCACACTTTGCTCGGCTTGGCTCATATCTTCTTCTACCTTTGCGTGCTGTTCTATCTTCACCATTAATTCGAATATTGTGGTAACAACCTTCTTCGTGAGGGACTGTCTTAAGCGACTCTGAGGAGGTAGCCCGATTTTGAAGGATGGAACTGTGAATTGCTCACTGCAACCCTCAATCTCGTTGTAGGCTTTTTAGTACCGTCGGGCATACTCCCGAATTGTTTCTTCATCACTTTTTCGTAGGGCCAGTAGTGTATCAAAACACTTTGGCTACCTGCTGTTGATTATGAACCGAGCAATGAAGGATTCGGCCAACTGCTGTCAATTTATTATGGACCGGGGTGGCAACTTGTGGAACCAACTGAGGGCTGTCTCCCCCAGGCTGGAGGGGAACATGCGACAAAGAAGGGCATCATTCCCACTCCATAGTGCTATTGCTTGTCTGTACTGCCGAACATGGTTTACTAGATCTGTCTTCCCGTCATACATCTCAAACTTGGGTGGAGAAAACTTGCGTGGTGGATCCGCATTCTCTATGACTTCAGCCAATGGTGACACCGAGATCTGTTCAAGGGCCCTTCTTGTCACGTCTTAGGCTGTTCGGCCACTACCGTGCTGCAATTGGGAATCCATCCTCTGTTCCAACCATAGCCGTAGGTCTTGGTTTGGATCCAACTCAGCCCGGGCAACTCTTTCATGGCTTGGCTGAATTGACTCCGTCTTGACGATTTTAGAACTTCTTAGGCTTACCTCAGGTTCTTTGCGCCTTCGCCTCTGAGGGTGCCTCAAACTGTAGGACTCCGAACTCTGTTCGGTATTCTCTTACATGGGGCTTTCTCTTCGCTTCACACGCGGTTCCCTTCGAGCATCCTGGCCTTGCTTCAATCGCCTGAGTTCTTCAATCTCCCGGTCACGCTGCTCCATTCTCTCCTCCAGATTGTTGATGATCATATCGTACCTGGCCAACCTCTCCTTCAATCTCCCTCTCTCTCTTGAAGGTAGGGGAGAATGTCTTTCTCCTCTAGAACTAGTGGTTGAGTAGCGTAACTGCCTCCCATTGTGGGAGGCATCATCCCTCCGTCTTCGAACCTCTAAAGGGATTCTGGGTGCCCTTGACCTTTCTAGAATGACATGGATGGATCTTTAGGGAATATCCTCCCTTGTACGGCTTCCAGTGAATCCTGTCGGAGTCTGATTCATGATTTCGTTGGTTCGAGATCGTCTTTCCCATAGACAGCGCCAAATTGTGCATGGCACAAACTGGCTGGGTTTGTCCGGTACAATCAGAACCAAATAAACTGGCCCAATACTGATGACCTCGAACAGAATCTGGGCCGGACTCCTCGCCGCCGAACTGATTGGAAGCTCCTTGCTCCGCCGCCAAACTTCTACAAGGCAGAGAGCACCGTTAGCGCCTACCAACCGATTATGACCGGAAGGCACTCCGACGCTCAAGTTAGATATTTCTCTAAGAGGTGTCTAGGCAAGAACTTGGGCTAAAAATTGCGTAACTAGCGGCTTGTGGTGCCTCTTTTTATATAGGGGTCAAGACTCATAGAGGAAGTATTAGTTAGGAATTATGTCCTATCTTGTAGATATGATTTGTTTCCATCCTCAGGATTTGGCTATGATTTGTTTCCATCTTGCATATCGGATCGGATCTCATATAAGATGGAAACTTATCTTTCCATTAGCCTCTGACATGGACTTCATTAGTCCGGGCTGCTTCTGCTTGGGGTGGGCCGAACTTATATGGTCCGAACAACTGATGGTCCGGGCTGGACTAGTACGTTTTGGGCTAGCCTCCCATTTGGGGCCTTGGTCCCATCTGATTAGGCTGGACATTAGGCTCATAACTTTTGTTCACCCCCAAATAAAAAGAAAAATAAAAAAAATAAAATAATAAGTCATTATCTCATACAGGCCTAAATATGTGTTCCGTTTAGATATTTTTAGGCACTTTCTTCCCAACTTTTTTTGGGATTTTCTATTTATTTTATATATATTTTTTTAATTTCTTATAATGAGAATAATTTAAGAGTATGCATATTCGGACAAAAATAAAAAGATTCACTAAATAAGAAAAAACTACTAAAATTCAATTAATAGTCTTTTCTTATCTTTCTAGAACTTGTTTTGTTTTTTTATCAAAATTTTATACTTTTCTAATTTACGAAAAAAATTTAAAAATCACATTTGTTTGGATTAACACTAATTTTTTTTTATCAAAAATAAAAAAATCATATAAAAAATTAAACCAAACATCGGCTAAGTTCTATTTTCCATCTCCATCCATATATACATAATAAGTTAGTTGATGCTTATCTTTCGTTCTCTTTCAAATTACCTTTTTGCCCTTTAGTACTTTTCAAATTACCTTTTGGCCCTTTAGTATTGATTTTTTTCTCTTGCAGTGCTTGCTTAAAGCTGCAATTAATGGTTACAATAATTATAATAATTATAGATATATCTCGTATTTGTTAATTGTATCATTCATTTTATAAAAAATTTTAAGAAGATTATTTATGTAAAAACTTAAAATGATTAAATATTAATAACTAATTATTTAAATATATTTATTTTATCCAACCATAAGCCAGTTGATATTGATCTTTTTTCGTCTTTGAAATTACCTTTATGCCCTTTAGAATTGATTTTTTTTTCTCTTGCAGCGCTTGCTTAGAGTTGCAATGGTCACAATAATTATAATAATTATAAATATATCTCACATTTATTAAGGTCATGTTTGGTAACGTTTATAATTTTTTATTTTTTATTTTTAAAAAATAAATTTTTTTTATTTTTATAAAAAATAAAAATAAAAACATGTTTGGCACATAAATGTTTAGAAAATGTTAGTTGGAAATTGTGGATGAATATAATGGTCGGAGGTGATAGTCGGAGGTATTATCCGGTGATGATAGCAAGAGATAGAAATGGTGGTCGAACGTGGTGGTCAGAGACAGTAATCGGAGCGGGTGATCGGTGGTAGTGGTCGAATGGTGGCGACTATGGGTATTAGCCAAGAACGATAGTAAGATGTGGCGATAGTGGTCGGAGGTAGTAATTAAATATGATGATTAAAGGTATTAGCCGAAAAGATAGTAAGAAACACTAGTCAGATGTAATAGTCAGAGGCAGTGAAAAAAAATACAATCAAAATATATTTACAAAATAAATAAAAATATATTTTTTTTGTTTATAAAAATTTTATAAATTTTAAAAATTGTTTACAGTTTATTGAAAATAAAAATAATTATCAAAAATATTTTTATTTATAGTTTTAAAAAAATTTAAAAACAAAAATAAAAAATAGAAAGTATAAATATTACCAAACGGGAACTAATTGTATTGTTTATTTTATAAAATTTGTTGAGAAGATCATTCGTGTAAAAACTTAAATTGATCGGAGATTAATAATTAATTATTTAAGTATATAAATTTTTAATAAAATAGACAATTTATTCTTAAAATTACATATATTATTAAGACGAATCTTATAAAATACTATATCAACAAATCTTTAATTAATTAATCTTTTAATGCAAATAATTTTCTTAATATTCTTTTCAAGAAGAATGGTTCGAATCATTAAAAAGAATTTGACATGAGCTCATAAAATCTAAATTTTATTATAAAAGTATGTTTTTTACATTGCAGAATAAAAAGTCATGGGCTCATAAAGTTTAAATTTTATAATAAAAATATGTTTTTTACATTGCAGACCTAAAAGTCTGGTCGTCACCCTTTGAATTCCAAATGGCCTTTTATTATTTTTCATAATGTATAACAATTTAACTTAATATATAATTGTTGTAAATACATCTTCTGTTTATTTTTATAATTGTACTGATCATTTTATAGAGCTCGTTTCGAAAATTATCCATACAAAAAATTAAATTGATCGAATATTAATAACTAATCACTTAAATATATTTATGTTAAATAAAATAAATAATATATTCTTAAAATGGCACATACCATTAAAATAAATATTATATAACACTATATCTACAGATATCAAATCAATCTATGTTTTTATGTAGATTATTTTCTTAATATGCTCTACAGGATAACTACAGTTCGAATCATCCAGATAAGTATGGGATGGACGTATAAAAATAAAATATTATGATAAAAGAATATTTTTCAACCTACGGAATATGACTAGTTGAATCATAGAAGAAGAAAATTCGAAGAAAAAAAAATCATAGAAGAAGATTTAAAACCAACTATCTAAAGTCAATAATTAATTAAAGAGAGCGGCCTACTAAAGGCAATCGCCACAAAATTTTGAAAGTGTATATTAATTCTTATCTTAAAATTATATAAATTAGTTCTATTTTATTTTTAAAATATAAATATTTGTCACGTAATTTTTTTTTAAATATTTGCCCTCTTAATAACAATAATTATAGAAGTGCAGAATGAATAAAATGTATTTTTCTTACCACTTGTAACGATGTGGTGTACTCTTAATTCTAATAACACTCTTAATTTTAATAATATTATTTTAATAGTTTAGAGTTATCAAATTTTTTAAAGAATCTTTAAATTTAATTTAGGATTTCTTTCTATTTTAGTCAAAATTTTGAAGAATTTTTAGATTTAATCTAAGGATTTGTTTCTAGTTTAGTCAAAATTTTAAAGAATTTTTAGATTTAATCCTTGTGTTATATAAATTCAATATCATGTTAAATTTATAATTACATATAATTAACTGTATAGATATGTCTTTATTGTAATAGTAAAAAGGTCATAGCACAGCCAATGTATTAAAATAATAATACTGAACAAACATGCATTTTTTATTATTTTTATCTCAACAAATTATATTCTTATATAATTTTTTTAAAAGAATAATGTTTTTAGCATTATTATTAATGTTATTGTACACCCTTTCCAAAAATAGAAAATCGATAAAAAATATTATCACATCATGAGACTGCATAGTTTTTTCTTCGCGTTACAGCGAAAGTAGTGACTAAAGGCATTCAAGTAAAACATGATATGATTATATATTTTTAGTATACTCAAACCGGCGTATACCAAACAAAATTATCAAACTGAAATTATTTATTTATAGAAAACAAGCAACTGTACATGCTTCGAATACGCTATCCTGTATCCCAAAACTAGCATATATTTTACAAAAAAAAATATTAACTACGAGCCTCGGATTATAAACTTGACAACTATGGTGAACTAACTTTAGCCATCCCTGCTATCTGCAACCACAAAAGTTACAAGAGATGCATTTAGTATTATAATAAACAAGATAAAAAAATAGTCATTCTACTAAAACATCATGCTTTTTATAAAAAATAAGATATTGCATCCACTTGTCATAAAATTTCATAAATAACCTTATCAGGTATTTTAGGATCTCACAAGTTATAACAAACTTTTCTCAATCTTTGTAAAAGTAGCACTTTAGGCTCAATAACCACAAATTATAGAATTCACTGTCTCAAAATAAAGTTTCTGACATAATCGCCACAATACAAAATAATCATGTCTCATGCACCACTCATACCCAACAATGACCAAGTAGTCGTCAACCTCACGACCGGGAGTTCCGACGGTACCGTAACCTCAATTCTTAATGCACGGATTAGCAACGCGATGGAATGAGGGTCACTCTCCACCAAGCACGAGTGGTATATACTGTCCGGGACTTATAACCCGCAAAACTTTTAAGGCAAAAACTCTCGCACAACGGGCAACTTCTCCCATATGGAGCAACAACACCCATAATTGGGCAACCACCCCTAACGGGATATAAATGGCCGAAAACTCTTGTAACTTGGCACTTTGAAACAGTTGCATATTATCAAAAACCTTTCTTTCATATACTCATGCTATGTAAAAAGTGCAGATAGTATATTTAAAAACAACACCAATGCATTTGAATAAAAGATTATCATATCACAATTTTTCATCCTTCAAAACATAGATATAAAATATATTTGAAACATAATCCATGCATTTATGTTCAAAATAATACTTAAACACTTTCACATGCATTTATATTCAAAATAATACTGCATTTATGTTCAAGATAATACTTAAGCATCTCACTTGCATTTATATTCAAAATAATACTTAAGCATCTCATCTCGACTTAGACGTGACAAAACTCACTCATTGATCTTGATCCCAAAATTTTTAATCATCTGGTGAAAAAATCTCAATGCGTAATGGAGAGAGAGAGAGAGAGAGAGAGAGAGAGAGAGAGAGAGAGATTACATAACAGAGTGAGACATGGTGGCCGGGGACGGTGGTGAAGGCTGACGGTGGCGTGGGTGGTGTCAGCGGTGTCTGGCGACGGCGATGGCTGAGCAGTGTCGGGCTCACGGTGGCGGCGGCGTTGAGTGTTTGGCTTAAAAGCCCACTGTGTGTGAGAGATGATATGTAATGAATGTTACTACCAAGTGCCTTTTATAGACTGGCTCAAATTCTTTTCAATCATTACTTTGATTTGATGTTATCCAGAATCTTATTTAAATCTTTTTCAATTATTACATTTGATTTGATCTTATCCAGAATGAAATCTTTTTCAATCATTACATTTGATTTTATCTTATCTAAATCTTATCCAAATCTTTTTCAATCACTACCTTTGATTTGATTTTATCCAGAATCATATCCAAATCTTATTTATAATTCTATCAAAATATATATGCAAAGAAATCTAAAAATATTTAAAATTCTAATCACTATATTATTATTTGTCAAAAATTTTATTCTTACAAATAAAATGTTACCTTTGATTTGATACGTGTTTTATTTTTTATTAACTGTTATGGTACGGGTTATTACAGTTATGATATTACAATTCTATAAAGTCGGATTCTAAATTGAGTTATGCAATGACATTGGTTGAATTAAAGCTATGATATTTGAAGACGATGCAAAAAAATTATTTTGAATCAATATAACCAAACTGGTGGAATTTGTATAAAAGGTAATATCTTATAATTTATTTTAAATTCATATTGGTTAAATATCTCCTAATATATTTTCTTATTCAATATTTTTAAAGAATGAACAAATTACAAATGAAGCATTTCCAACAGTAGAAATTAAAAATTATCATGTTATCCAACTAAAGTCACAAATTTATACAGTTCGTGTAAATTTAATACTCTAATTTAACATTGGTTCTACTACTGTAAATTCTTTATATGAATCCACTAATTCATTTTCAATCTCTTGTAGAACAAATTTTATCCTAACAAGTTTACCAGTTGAAACAGAAAATTTAAATCTTTTTCTTCTCCAAAAAAAAGAAATTGGTGTTCAAAAGTTCAGAACACTTTCGATACTATTAAAAAATAGCACCTACTTAAATTTATATCGTAAGATTATATTTATAATATTTTTCTTGCTAATTCAATATATATAATCCTTTACACTTATTGTGTAAACAAACTACATGTTAGGTTTATTAGTAAATTAGTTGGTAAACTTTTATGTTGTATATGAGTAACTTATTATATATTATTCTATAAATAGTTATATTTGTAAAACTAATTACTACAGGCATATAAAACATAAAAAATGTATGCCTACATACATTTTATAAATAATGTTTTCTCCATTTTAATAAAAATGGATCAAGTTTTTATCAAGTGCATTTTACGTGAGTATATATTAAGACCCTGTTTGTGATAATTGTTTAAATTTTGTTTGAAGGTTGAATATTTTTAATTTTAGTGAATTTTTTTATTATTTAGTTAAATTATTATA
Source organism: Heliamphora exappendiculata (assembly GCA_034768845.1). Taxonomy (NCBI): domain Eukaryota; kingdom Viridiplantae; phylum Streptophyta; class Magnoliopsida; order Ericales; family Sarraceniaceae; genus Heliamphora; species Heliamphora exappendiculata. The sequence continues at coordinate 17,865 of JAOTRH010051971.1, forward strand.
TTTTTGAACTCATCTTATTAAAACGAGTCAAAAAAATAAAAATTTTAATCAAAATATAAAAAAATTTCAAAAAAAATAAAAATAAACAAAAATAAACTAATAAGCTAAATTTTATATTGTTTATTTTCATATGTAGTGGACCTTTTTAATTTTTTGATCAAAATTTTTTACTTTTTAAATTTATTTAATTAAGATAATTAAAAAAATAAATGAAATTAATAAAAAAATTCAAAAAATTCAAAAAAATAAAAATAAACAAAATTTGTGACCTTTAAGTCCAAACAGGCCTAAAAAGCTGAATATTTGCCTTTAGTCAGACAAAGCGAATGTCATGCCACTAATTATGAGAAGGGGGGAAGGAATTAAAAAAAAAGAAGAAAAACACCCACGTGAATTAGTTCCCATGTCCGTCACAGATATTTTTTTAAACTCAGTCATTGTGAAAATTGAAAAAAAAAATCAGCCCAAATCTAAAATATTAAGTTTTAATGAGTAAAATTTATTAATAAAAATTTTAACATGTAAAATTTAATTGTATAATTTTTTTAAAAATACTTTGTAAACAGATAAATTTATCTGTTTACATATTTATACCTAACAAATAAATATAAATAATACAAACAGATAAATTTATATGTTTGCCTAATAGATAAATTTATCTATTTATATATCAACTAAATAATATAAATAGATAAATTTATTTGTGTTCTTTAATATATGTTTTGAAAATATACAAATAAATTTATCTGTATTTTTTATGCGTGTTTTCAATAAGAAAGATAAATTTATCTGTATTCATTACACGTGCTTTCAATAAAAGACAGATAAATTTATCTGTGTTCTCTATACATGTTTTCAATAAGATATATAAATTTATCTATATTTTTTACACGTATTTTCATAAAAAATAAATAAATTTACCTGTATTCTTTATACATGTTTTGAAAAAGCACAAATAAATTTATCTGTTCTAAAATATTTTTGTTCTAAAAAGATCTAACGCGTTAAAACTTTTATAAGAATGAATCTTACCCATTAAAAAAATTTATACTAAATAAATAATAATAAATAACTTATAAATTAAGTTATCGACTGATTTATAAAAAAAAATATACAAATAAATATATAGAAAAATCATATTCCTACTCCCACCTCACATGAAAATGAATAATCACAAAGCAGATAATGATTGTTGTTGTTGGGTTAAAAGTTTTTTTGTTTTGTTTTGTTTTAACAACTGGTTGGATTAAAAGTTGGTAGTGCAATTTTTGTATTATTAATTTATTTTTTATTCTTTATATTGGTGGTATTTGCCTAAGTTACGAGGGTAGTTTTTAATTTTTTATTAATAATTTTAATAAAAAATTATTTTTTTTAAAAAAATCTCCATAACTTATTGTATAAGTTATAATT
>JAOTRH010051982.1:0-52293 GCA_034768845.1 Heliamphora exappendiculata
GAGAAAATTTTTAAGAATTTTGAAAATTTTTAGTAATCCTAAAAATTTGAGAAAATTTTTAAGAAAATCCTAAAATTTCTGATAAAAATTTTATGAAGATTCTAGAAATTTTTAGAAAATCTTAAAAATTTGAGAAAACTTTTATGAAAATCCTAAAAGTTATTAAAAAATTCTCGAAATTTGAGAACAATTTTAAGAGAACGCTAGAATTTCGAGAAATTTTTTTAGAAAAACCTGAAAATTTTAAAATTTTGAGAAAAATTTTAGGGGAATGCTAGAAATTTTGAGAACATTTTTAAGACAATGTTAGAAAATTATAAAAATTTTGGGACGATTTTTTTCTTTTAGGGAGCTTTTAGAAAATCCTAGAAGTTTGAAAAAAATTCTAGAAATTTGAAATTTTTTTTAGGAAAATTGTTGAACTTTGAGGAAAATTTTTAAAAGATTTTTAGAATAGTCTAGAAATTTTAAGAATTTTTTGAAATCCTAAAAATTTGAGAAAAATTTTAAAAAAATCCTAGAATTTCTGAGGAAAATTTTAAGAAGTTCCTATAAATTTTTAAAAAATCTTAGAATTTTGAGAAAACCTTTATGAAAATCTTGAAATTTTTTACAAAAATTCACGAAATTTGAGAACAATTTTACGAGAATGCTAGAATTTTGAGAATTTTTTTTAGAAAATCCTGAAAGTTTTAAAAATTTGAGAAAAATTTTAGGAGAATGCTAGAAGTTTTGAGAAACATTTTAAAGACAATATTAGAAAATCCTAGAAATTTTGGGATGATTTTTTTTTTTAGAAGATTGAGGTAAAATTTCAAGGATTAAACCTAAAAGGTCATGGTAAAAAGGAAAAACACAAAGAGATTTTTTTATTATATATATATATATATTATATTATATTATATTTTATTATTTATTATTATTATTTTTGTGGGTAGAATGGTTGACACAAAATGATAGATGCTTAGGATTACTAGGATCCGCAGAAATCATGAACCTAGTGTTAGGATACCTAGCTTTTTAGGGCTTGCAAAAATCGAAGGACCGTCACCAAGGGTTTGATTGATTTGCTTAATTTCTCAGGGCTTGGATGTTTCATGTGTTTGATCTACTCTTTATGTATCATTTATTTGACTTCTCTTTACAGGCTGGTCACTACGTTCGAGATTTCGGAGATTCAACCTCTGGGGAGGTGTTAGAGTGGTATGATGTCCTCCTTGCTCCTAGCCGGGCTTACATTGATGCCTCTGACTTTGCTTGGTTCATACCCCTGTTGGGTAAGACGAGCAATGACCCGGTATGGTTGACTGCCTTGGCCGAGCAGTGGTGGGATACCACCAACACCTTTCATTTCACCACCTTCGAGGCTACCCTGACGCCTCTAGACTTCGCTCTCATTACCGGCATTCGGGTTGGAGGGGCCCCTATCCCTTTCGACCCGACCATTGCTAGTTCTACTGATGCACTGATATACGTCCTCGGAGTTGTTCCTGTCCAGATGGACAGAGACTACGCCAGAAATACGTGGTTCTTCGAGAGATTCAGACACTTCGACTGCACCGAGCCCCGCCACTTTGAGTGGGTCACCCGGGATTTTCTCATGTATATGTTTGGTACCTCCTTGTTTTCGAATAAGGAGAATACCGTACATTTGCACTACCTCGGTACCTTGGCTCATCTCGACTGAGTTGCTTCGTTCGATTGGGGGGGAGCAGCTCTCGCCACTCTATACAGTTTCATGCGAGCTTTAACCCGATTCCCTCAGGAGCTCAACATAGGGGGATACTGGCGGGTCTGGGAGGTATGATTTAGTTTCTGCAGTTCTCCATTTATTTTCGTTAGCTGTTATTATCTGCTTACTGACATCTTCTCCTTTGCAGTTGTGGACCTATGAGTTCCTCAGGCTTCACGTCCCGACGAACTCTACAGCAGACCCTCTGGTCATTTCCCGAGCGGCCCGGTGGTCTTCATGGCCTGAAGGGGAAGAAGGCTGGAGGAAAGGACATTGACCGGTTCTGGGTGTCACTAGACTGGCTGACCATTGACCAGGTATCTTTATTCACTCTTTACTATTGTGTATACTGCTTTCTTCATTGTACTGCTTAATGTACTATTCACTATACTGCTGTTCACTGTACTACACTGTATACTGTTTGCCATATTGTACGGCTTACTGTTCTCTGTATTGTACTGTACTTTGAACTGTTACAGGTCCACTAGGATGTCTGGAGGGGCGTAGGGGATCGAGCAGGCGCATATTTGATGCGCAGTCAGGATATGACTCCCAGGCAGATTCTGCTATAGGGTCTATTTGGACGGAAGTACTATCTAAGAGAGCGAGTGGTTCGACAGTCGCTCGGCCTGGATCACTTTCGGATCCCAGTGGTTCCTCCGGCCTGTATGCGTCGGACTGAGCAGCTGAGCCGGGTCGATCTTCTCCTCGAGCTGGTGGGGACTCCCGCCACTGAGTTGCTGGTAGCGGAGGGAGATTACACTACCTGGGCCCGGGCCCATCTACTTGGTCCATTTGGACCCAACCCGGTTTCCCCAGGTGGCAGGAGACGAGGACAGGCACCAGAGGCTGTTGACGTTGGTGCTGCTGGTGTTGTTGCTGGAGCTGCTGGTGCTGTTGGAGCTGCTGCTGGAGCTACTGGTGGAGTGATAGGCCCGGAGATTCCATAGGAGATCCAAATGGTGGCTTATGGCTTTCCCTTCTCCCTTCCTGCTCCAGTTCTGCCAGTTTTTGAGTTCAGAGTAGAGATTGGCCAGGTATTTCCTTATCCATACTCCCCTCTTTTATTTTTTTCATTTTTTACTTTATTTGTCTAACTGTCTTTTCCTTTTTCTTCTATAGTTTAATCAGGCATGGGTGGACTGTCTGCTGCTGATACTTACGGGTTAAAGGGCATTGATCCGTCAGCTTGACGCCACCGTACGAGCAGCTGGTATCGTTTTCACTCCTGCAGCCATAGTAAGTATTCTCATGGATCTTTTTAAAATTCCTGCACTTTTTTGTACTCTGTTCTGATTCTGGTTTTCTTCTAACAACCTCCGGTACCAGCTACTGGGATAGTACCACCACAGGCTGCTGCTCTATCTCCTGCTCCAGCCCCAGCTCGAGGTCGTGAATCTCGTGCTGCCTTCTCTAGAGCTCGCTCCCGAGGATCTGTCTCTTCTGCTCGGAGCCGTTCTAGAGCCATATCTTTCTTCTTCTGGAAGTGACGGAGATTACTATATTGAGAGGCTCTTTGAGGATGTGAGCTTAGACGAGGCCGATTTTTCCTCCCGCTGGGTTCGCTCCAGGCATCAGTGAGAGAGAGAGAGTTTCCCCCTCTACCCAGTTTTATTCATTTTCTGATACATTTATTTTGATGGGCCTGCGTGGCCCACTTTGAAATATTTACATTCATTTACATGATCTATGGGCCCGTGTGCCCTAGTTCACTATTTATTGGGCCTGGGTGCCTCGTTTTTTTTACTCTGACATATTCGATCTATTTTTGATGCATTTTGGGCCTTAGCGCCATTTATTACTTCATTTGTTCATCTGTCGCATGATTTTCCTTCATTTATTGTTTAAACTGCCTTGGATGCATAATTCAGATACTACAACTAATACAGATCGCACAAACTGTAAACTATCCCACACCTTCCATGTTTAAACATGGCGGTCGCCATAATACAACATGGCGGTCGCCACTTTCCAAAATTGTTAACCTGGCGGTTACCTGGTTCAACATGGCGGTTGCTTGGTTCAATGTGGCGGTCGCTTGGTCAAGAAAATGATGTCACTGCACTATGCTTTTTGGAGTTGGTAGTCGCCAGTTCCATGACGGCGGTCGCCACTTTGAATGGGCGTTTCGCCAAAATTTTGATTTTTTTCCTTTTTCTGCCTTGTAAATATAGTCCTGGAGGCCCCATTTTCTGTTACTCTAACTTTAGATGGCTTCTCCTGTTTCTCTATGGATTGAATCATTTTCTTACATTGAACGTTTGAACTTCGCCCCATTTGGCCTGAATGCTCTTTTCTCACTGAGGACCGTCTAGATTAATAGTCCTTTATTATCAGCTGCTGCTCAACTATGGGATCTGCAGCCTCATGTCTTTCGATTTGGCCTTAAAGAACTCTGCTCCACTATAGAGGAGTTGGCTGCCATTTTGGACTTGGCCCCACTGAGTGCTGTTGTGGTTCCAACTTTTTTTCTCTCATTTTGACAGCAGGTGATACAGTTTTGTGGTCTATCTAGGATGGAGGCCTCCCTCTTGACATAGGATGATTGCCTCGACATTCCCTGGATCATTGATAGGTTTTGTCCCACCTGTGACCTTAGTGACCTTGGTTTTCAGTTGCGGCGATAGTATGCACTTTGCTTCTGCCTTATTGCTCAGTATCTGCTTTTATTCCTTTTGACGGGCGAGTTAGTTGCACCTTGGTTGACATTGCTAGTCAGATGTGGATGGGGAGGGACATCGTGCCACTCGTTTTAGCCGAGACATTGCTGGGATTAGATGCTGTTCATCGTGGTGAGACCACCACTTTTGCTGGCAGCCCTTTACTCCTTCAGGTAAGCTCAACATTTTCTTTGAATCAAGCTTTATAGTACAAATCTTTTCTCTCACTATTCTAACTTTTACTGTAGATTTAGCTGATAGAGAAGCTAAATCTTGTGCAAAAGCCACCTACTGATAGACACAGTGCTGCAGCTTTCCTCTATCGCCCCTGTTATCAGATTTGTGACACTGAAGTAGCCTGGTGACGATACCTTTCCTCTCTGACTGGCCCAAATATTACTTGGCAGTGCCCATGGTGGTGAATTTCAGCTATGACTCTAATCACTATGGATCATCCTGGTGTTTTGCTGGTCGGCCTTCGTCAGACTACCTTTTATTACCCTTGTCGGATTATGCGACAGTTTAGTCGCAGTCAGATTATCTCTTCCAGCATTCGAGGCTGTCTGTTTTCATCTACGCTGCGGGCCCCATTTCTGGCATCGTATCAGGACACTTGGCCTCCCGCTTGCAGATAAATATGCAGGAGCTGCAGTGCCCTGAGCTCCTTGATGAGTACAGGACATGGCTGCTGCAGGATTGGGAGAAGAAGGATAGAGAAGAGGGAAAATGAGCGGCAAAGAGGAGGAGGATTTGAGGATATCTGCTCTGTTTTGAAAATTTCACAGTCTTTTGTTATTGGTAGAGTTTGCCTTTCCTTTATTTTAAAACTTTGTAGCTCCAATTAAAGTAATGAAAAACTCGAACTTTATGTTTAAGATGGTTCAAATTTATCCAAAGTTTGAATGACTTTATTATCAAAATTCAGAAATTAATTTGCATTGGTCATACAAAGATTGTTAAAAATGAAGAATGTGGTCGGACTCTTAAAAGAAGCTGCCTACGTATCCCAAAAAGATGGAATCATGCCATAACGTAGTTGGGACTCAGTTTTTCCTTAGGTATTGACACTCTCCTTTTGTAGTGCCCTAACTTTTACCAAGGTCGTCCTTTCGGGTTTTTGGCCTTGCGGGCTGCTCTAACTTTTGCCTGAGTTGCTTTTTCAGTTTTCAACTCAGCGAGCTCTTTATTTCATCTTTATTTTTACCTTAAGGATAGTAATTTTTGAGTTGGTCGAGGTTAACTGGAGTGGAGAACACATTACCATCCAAATCCATGATAATGACTGCACCACCGGTCATAATGGTTTTGATGAGAAACGGTCCGGACCAGTTTGGCTTGAACTTGCCTCTCAGGTCAAAGATAGGAGCTCTAATTTTCTTAAGAACCAAATCTCCTTCTCTAAGGTCTCGGGTCTTGACCTTTTTATTTATCGCTCGAGCTATTCTCCTTTGATACCCTTGTACATGAAATAGAGCTTGCAGTCTTCTTTCATCAAACAAGAGCAACTCCTCTCTTTGGTTCCTATGCCATTCTGCTTCCGATATATCAGCTTCGGCCACTACTCTTAGTGGAGGAATTTTTACCTCAATGGGAAGCACAGCTTCCATCCCATACACTAAAGAGTACGGTGTAGCTCCGATTGAAGTTTTAATTGACGTTCGGTATCCCCAAAGTACAAATGATAGGTGTTCTGGCCAATCTTTGTATGAGTTGATTGTCTTTTGTAGGATTTTCTTGATGTTCTTGTTTGCTGCCTCAACTGCTCCGTTGGTTTGTGACCGATATGGTGAGGACTTGTGGGCCACTATTGGTATTCTTTGAAAAGATCCAGGACCTCTCATTGAAAATGTGAGCCATTATCTGATTTGACTTCGTGGGGAACTCCGTATCGACTAATGATGTTTTTCTTGATAAACTTAGCAACATGGGTGGCCTTCAATACGGAGTAAGAGGCTGCTTCCACCCATTTAGTGAAATAATCAATGGCCACTAAAATAAACTCATGTCCATTGGATGCCTTTGGTGTTACTCTACCAATCACGTCGATGTCCCACATTGAGAACGGCCATGGTGACGTCAGGTTGTACAGTAGGGACTGGGGAACGTGCATGAGGTTTGCGTGAATCTGACACTTATGACACTTCTGCATGAACTGTATACAGTCTGTCTCTATTGTCATCCAAAAGTATCATTGTCGTATGATTTTCTTGGCTAACATATTTCTGCTCGTGTGTGGCCCACAAACTCATGCGTGGATTTCTTTCATCAATGCTTGGCCCTCTTTAGTGTTGACACACAGCTTATTGACCCCAGAATGTCCTCGTTTGTATAGTCTACTGTCGCAAATGATGAACTATATAGATAGTCTCCATACTGCCCTTTCGTCCTTTTTGCTGATAAACTTGGGATATTTTCTTTTCTCTATGAAGTTTTGAATGCCAAAGTACCATGGAAGGTTTTCAGTGCTTTCCTCGATTGCGGTTGTCACCTCGTATGCCAGCTTTATCTTCTGTTCAATCATCAAAGGCCTCATTCGAACCCAGGATGGTATGTCGATCATGGATGCTAAGGTGGCCAGTGCGTCGGCAAACTTGTTCTGCAGTCTTGGCACATGGGTGAAGATCACTGATTCAAAGCATGATACTAGCTTCTCTAGCTCCTGATAATAGAGAATCAAAGTTAAGTCCCTGACCTTCCACTATCCTCTCACTTGTGAAACTACCAGTGCTGAATCTCTGATGACTTCCAGCTTTCTTGCACCTAGTTCTAGGGCTGCCTCTAATCCTACCAAACATGCTTCATATTTAGCCTGATTGTTGGTGACTTCAAAATTGAGCTTCTGAGACAATGGAACATGTGATTCGTCAAGAGTGACAAGAAGGACTCCTATTCCATAGCCGTATTGATTGGACGCGCCATCAAAATATAGAGTCCACCTGTCATCCCCGACTTTTATCAACTATTCATCAGGAAACTGGAACTCCATGTTTTCTCCTCCCACAACTGGTTGATCAGCTAGGAACTCTGCCACTACTCTACCCTTGACTGACTTTCGGGTGACATATTAAAGGTCAAATTCTGATAACAGTAGTAACCATCGAGCCATTCTTCCTGTCATCGCTGACTTTTCAAATAAATACTTCAACGGGTCCATTCGGGAGATGATATTCACTGTGAAAGACAACATGTAGTACCTCAATTTTAGGAAAGCCCAAACCAAGGCCCAACACGTCTTCTCCAATGGTGTGTACCGTATTTTTGACCATGTCATCTTCTTTCTTAAGTAGTAGACGGTTTTTTCAATTTCAGTTTCACCTTATTGTGCTAGCATACATCCCATAACTGAATCAGTCACTGACAAATAGAGGATCAGTGGCCTATCAGGTTCGGGAGGAGCTAGAACAGGTGGATTCTATATGTATTGTTGGACGACATCAAAGGCGTCTTGGCATTTTTTATCCCATTCAAACTTGACTCCTTTCTTCAGCAGACGAAAAAGTGGCTCACGGGTAGTTGTCAATTTTGCAATGAAGCGGCTGATGAATTGAATCTTACCCAGAAAGCCCTTGACTTCTCGCTCAGTCTTCGGAGGAAGCATTTCTAAGATTGCCTTGGTCTTTGAAGGATTGACTTTAATGGCTCGTTGAGTGATCATAAATCCAAGCATCTTTTCGGCAGTGACCCCAAAGGCACATTTCTGTGGGTTAAGTCGCATCTTATACTTCTAAATCATTTTGAAGAATTTTCATAGTGCTACGATGTGAACATCCCGATCCTTGGACTTGACTATCATGTCATCCACATACACTTTAACCTCCTTACGTATCATGTCATGTAGTAAGGTAGTGGTAGCTCTTTGATAGGTTGCCTCTGCATTTTTCAAGCCAAACGGTATCACACGATAACAATAGGTGCCCCAAGGTGTGGTGAATGCCATCTTTTCTCTGTCTTCGGAATCCATCAAAATCTAGTTGTACCCGGAGAAGCTATCCATGAATGACAACAGGGCATCCCATGCTGTACTGTTTATCAAGACGTCAATGTGCGGCAGCGGAAAATCATCTTTTGGGCTAGTCTTGTTGAGATCCCGAAAATTCACACAGACTCGGATACGACCGTCCTTCTTTAAAACTGGCACGATATTGGCTACCCATTTCGGATACTCAGTTACCATCAGGAATCCGGCATTGATCTGTTTGGCAACTTCTTCTTTGATCGTCAAAGCCCATTCTGGCCGAATCTGTCTTATTTTTTGTTTGACCGGTTTAGCGTCGGGGTATAGAGGAATATGGTGTTGGACAATGTCAGGATCAATTCTAGGCATATCCTCGTAAGACCATACAGACACATCTTTAAATCCTTTTAATAAAGTTATTAATTATTTTTATTCAACTAAGGATAAAGAAGAACCAATTTGCACATTTTGTGGATTAATTTTATTACCTAAATTTGTTGATAAAATTTTTTTAATTATTAGTTGGGCACGCATTTCTTCTTCTCTTTTTATTAAAAGTTTTATTTTTTCGAGAATATCCCCATCGAATTCAAAATTGTCAAAAAGCATATAAAATAAATCAAACAAACCAGAGTAATCGAAAATCTTGTTCGTTTCATTAAAAACAGAGTGGATTATAAACTCAATGGTAAAAGCAGGGAGATGAGCACCAACAGATGTGCTCTCACCTACAGACTCCGACTCGAACTTGGACTCGAGATAGACGACATGCACATTACAAGACTCGAGGGTCCAATTTTTCACTTCCTTTGCAGTCGCATCGACGATGAGCTTGGTGCAGTTTGCCGGTGTGCTGAAGCCCATTATGAAGCAGTCCGATTCAGTTATACGCAGCTGAGCCATCTTCTCATTGAACATCACTCCCAGGTCGGTACCGTCGAGTTTGTCGGTCCAATCTTCTTCCTGAACCTTCTTTTCTTCCATCTCTCCTTCCAATGCTTCTTCCTCTTCCGTGTCAGATAGCTGGTGGCTGAAAAAGATCTCGAACCCTGGCAGCTTTTGATTGGTGTCTTTGTCGATCCATGGTTCTGAAAAACCATAATACGGGAAATCTTTCCCTTCCTTGACGAAGTACCCATTGAGCATCCCAAAATAATTGGCCTTTCGTCCCCTCCTAGGCCCTTTCAGATCTTCTTCTGTTGGTTTATACCCAAGACCAAAATGGTGCGAAGTCGGCGATACCTGAATGGGTTCCGAGATACCTTGCTGTTTATGCCCTAATCCCATGCCCAGGAAAAAGGACATTTTCCTCATCATTGTTACAGCCCGCGGGTTGACATACCTTTCTTCTTCATTCATCTGCATCTAGACAGCCTGTTCTTCATCAAATCAAAAATTACTGAGCAACACATAATCTTCACTATGCTAAACTTCCAACAGAGTTGTGCCCTCTCCCCTTCTTGGGGATGAATGCTATCTTCTCCGTGAATAGTCAAAACTGCTCCGTTCTTTATCAATTTTAGTTTTTGGTTAAGGGTAGATGGTACCGCCGGGACATTCGGGTCATGCAACCACGGCCTGCCCAGTAGCAGATTGAAGGAGGCCAGCACGTTTAGCACGTGAAACTCAATTGATATCTCCAGAGGTCCTACTGAAGCAGTGAATAACACCAGTCCTAGTACATCCCTTCTTATGTTGTCATAGGCTCGCACTCCTTGATTACAGAGAGTGAACTGATCTGGTCTCATCCCTAAGCAAACGACCGTTCTCAATGTGCAAACGTTCAAGGCAGACCCATTATCAATGGGGGTTACTGGGACCCATTTTTCTAGGCACTTGACGGTGATGTGTAGCAGCCTCTTGTGACTTTTTCCTTTAGCGGGCAAATTCTTATCAAAAAATAAAATGACTTTTGGTTCAGCGATTGGCAAAATAAGCCCAGTAAGGTGCTCTGAGGTTGCATCTATCGAGACACTAGCCCTGTTCAACACCCTCAAAATAGCTTGTCTGTGCTTATGCGAAACCATCAATTAGCCCCAGATACTGATGTTGGTTTGCGTCTTTTCAACTGTCTCAATACAGCATCATCCTCCTCCTCTTGCACTGTCTCTTTTCTTTTCCACTTGGCTGTTCCTTCTCTAGTTGAGCTAGCTTAAAATGTCGTCCACTTCTAGTTAGGTGTTCCACGTCGTCTTCGAGATCCCATAATCTTGGCATCACATTATCAGTCTGTCTCACTTCGTTTACGTGCAGAGGGCTTTCAAACGCCCACAGATCATTTAGGTCACTAACGGCTGCCCTTTCTCTTCTTTTCTCGTAATCTTCAATAGCCCATATGTTATTAATTTCATCCCAGATGTCCTCTTCAATAAAATTCACTTGCTATTCCTGAGTAGCCCCAAAATTAGTCCACTCTACTCCATCTAATTTCAATACGGTCCTTACTAGCCAATAGGACTGCATTTCGTCGACGCACACTTGCCCCTTAAAAAGTTGGGAAAGAGTGACGCCATCGACTACATGACTAAACCCATAGGGTCGAGTCGGGTAATCCAATGGCCAGTCATCTTCTTTATTGCGCTCCTCCTCTCATTAGAAGATTTGGATTATCGGTTGATACCATTCTCAGGCATTCTCATTCCATTCTTCCATCCTGTCCCGACTGTCTCTAATCATCATGAATGAGCATGCTGTGTGATCCTCGGTTATTGAAACATGAGGGCGTGGTAGGTGAGCTGAACAGATGTACTGACTCGAGTCTTCTGATTCCCCCAGAGACATGTAATTTATCCCAACCTGCCTGGCATGATTCGATAGTGGGTTACTTGTGACGTTCGGCTTTGGGGTGGCAGATGGCGACGGGATCACCTTGTTGTCGACGAGGTTTTGAATCTCATGTTGGAGTCTCATACATTTATCAGTTAGGTGCCCATGACTTTGGTGAAAGGAATAGTATTGAGAAGCATTAAACCTTGGTGGTAGGGCATTAGGAACAGGCATGGGGTCCAATGGCTTGATAAGCCCCTTCTCGACGAGTTGACTCAGGGCGGTGGATAATAAAATGTTGAGGGGCGTGAACACCCTCCATGGCCTTTGTTGCTGTTGGCTGTTATCTGACTGTTGGGTGTTGTTGGATTGCTGGGTGAAAGAGGATGGGTTCAACAAGTTTACCTCGTTTGAGGGAGACACGAGGTTGGTGGTAGTAGAGTGGTTTTGGTTATTTACGGGGAAGGTCCTTCTGGGTTTCTGACTTGGCTTGGCTTTTTTGATATTCCCAGACTGGATTGCATCTTCTATCTGAATCCCTGCATCAAACAGCTACTCAAATGTGGAGAGTGGCTGTGTGATCAGGTAATGCTTCAACGGGGACTGCAGGTTCTTTACCACTATCCTTACTTGCTCTTTCTCAGAAGGTCAGTTTGTCATCTTAGTGGCCTTACCCCTCCATCGGGTCAGGAAGTCAACAAAAGACTCTCAGTTTTTTTGTCGAGTCGTCTCAAGCTCTCGGGTAGTTACGTCCATTGGACATTGTAACTATACTGGCTGATAAAAGCCGTTAACGTTGCTATGTCTTTTCAAGTTTTGATTTTGGCTACATCAAGGGAGAGAAACTATTTCTGGGTTGCCTCAGAAAGAGACCGGTGAAAGAGATGAGCCTTGAATTGGTCATTAATTTTCATTGGCGATAGGGTACCTACATACATTCGAAGATGAATTCTGGGATATCTGGTTTTGTCAAAATTTTCTATGTTCGATATTTTGAACTTTTTTGGCAGTTTAGCATTTGGGAACAAACATAGTCCCCCCACATCTAACATGTATTCCTCGATCCCTTTGACATTTCTAAGGACATTTTTCATCCGGTCGATTTTTTGATTAGTGCAGATTCTCTAAACTGCGCGGTGCTTTCTTCCTCAACTATCACTTGACGAGGATTTCGTAGTAGTGGTGGAACAACTTGTGGTCCATCGAAGGCTTGATTGTCATCCTAAAAGTCTTCGGCATTCTCATTCGTGTCATCCGATTGTCCATTCATAGCAGGAATATAGGCCTGAATTGCCCAGATTTGTGCCTGGCATTGCACTTGAGCCTGGGTTTATTTCTCTATGGCTCTCTGTATATCAGTAATCGCCCTCATTAGGGCTGCCAGATTCACCTTATTTTCTGCCATTTCAACTGACTCAGTTGGCTATTCTGGCACCCTACAGAGTCTACCTGTCACTAATCTTTTCCAAACTCGTCTTGACTGGGCTTTCCTGGTCCAAGTGGTAAAACCTCAGAGAAAACTGAATCCCAAGAGCAGAACAACTAGCATTTGGTACTTCCCGGGTAAAATTCTGACGACAGATAGCAAACAGTTTAGATACCAAAATAGCCGACCACAAATAGATACGTGCACTGAAGCATGAAGGAATGCCCCTGTCGGGCCCATATTGGCAGCATAGCCACTGATCATCTAAAAATCTGAGGCGAGGGCTAGGGGAAAGCTCAACTAGATTCTAAAAGGGAGGTTAATCTAAACGGAGAAAAGGACAGCACTTTGACCAGAAAATGATTCTAACCCTCGGGAGATCGGTGTGAACTAGGACTTCTAACGAATAGCATAATGGTCAAGAACTAACTCTCATGAGTATGGCAAGGGTTTGAAAGAAATGAGCCTAAGCAAAGGCGGAGGAAACCAACAACTCGAAAAGAACCCAGAGGAGGGAGAAATTATCTTAAAGGTTTTGAAATGAAACACGGGGATGACCTCGAGAAGAAGACTTTGGTGTGAAAACCAAATATGGTAAGAAAAAATAAAAACCTGGTAAGAACACAAAGGCGAAATTAAACCTAAAACAAAAGATAACAAAAAACCCGGGCTGATCCTTGAAGAAGGACTAGCCTAATCTGAACAAACAACCCTAACAATACGCAAGCAAAATATACATAAAAAAAACACATAATCCTAGTATGGTTAGCATCACGTAATAGGGGGGTCTAAGTTCGCTATATGCAAAAGGTCGATTTTGGTCAATCGAACAGGGTACCTTCTGAATAGAGTCAGGTATATACCTCCCATGCAGAACATGGTCAAACTGTACGTCCGAACTCTTTTACTGCACCTATGATAGCGTACAATCAATAAGGGTTATCCGCCTTCCTAATAATCTCCGAAACGGATAAATGATCGAGGCATCGGGTCGATCAGGCAGTGGGGTTGAAGAACAATGTATATGCATGCAAGAATACAAATAAAAAATACATATTAAGAACCAATGATGATTTTGAGTCTAGCCCTCTTATTTGGTTTGAAAACCAGTCCCCAGAGGAATCGCCAGAAAATACTGTGGCGCCGGGATTTTGGGGGTCTTGAAAATGTTTCAAAAATATGAAAATTCAAAAATGTTTAAAAAATCTTTTAACACCTTGAAAACTAAATTTTGAAAATTTCTTTTTATTAAAAATGGAGTCGCTACTTAGTTTTTGAGAAAAATTAAGATAAACAAAAACGGCCACTGATCTTTAAGACGTTAACTAGAGGAAGAGAGTTCGGGGACTAAGGTATGAATTGGGAAAGGTGTTAGGCACCCCGCTCGCCCAATCGTGAGGTTGGCCTCTACTAATCATCATTAGTTCTTTAATAGAATTTCTCAAATGTATGCAAATAAAAAAAGTAGAGATAAATAGAGAATATCTAAAATCAAATATGAAAAATACATATCATAGGTATATAGAACACCAAATAAGACAAATGTCAAAAAAAAAATCCTAAGTCCTAAGACATGCAATTTCTAACTAAAGGATACATGGAGCACTCCCACATACAATTTCATAAAAAATGAGCTAAACTATTAAGATTTGAATAAAAGAGTAAAATATGCTAGATGTCAAAATTACCTAAATATGAATTTACTACAAAAGGCAAATTAAACTATCTTAAACATGCTTTCAAGTAAAAAAATTAAAACATACATTAACATGATGAATTAGTAAAAAGAAATGAGAAATACAAAATAAAACATGCATAAAAAAATAGTCCTAAAAAAAAGTTTATAAAAAAAATTTATGAAAAGAGTTTTAAAAAGATGTTATACTATGAAAGGAGATTCTAACTATTTATATTAAAAGAAAATAAAGAAAGTAAAAGAAGAAAATAAAATTTATCTTTAAAAGATTTTTTATGATTTTTGATTTAATAACTTGAAAGAAAATAAAGCTATAAAAAGAAAAAGAAGATGATACTTTATACTAACATTAAAATAAAAGAAATACTAATCAAAAGAAGTAAAAAATGGAGTGTTATAAGGAAATTTAAAGTTAGTGATAAAAAAAGAGAAAAAAGAAAAGAAAATAAAATGTTAGCAAAAGAAACTATATTAACATTAAAAGAAAAGAAAAATATAGAAACTAAAAGTTAGAAAGAGAAGAAAATAAAATGGAACATTAGTATTAAAGAAAAGAAAATGAAACTTAAAAAGAATAAAAGAAATTAAAGCTATATTACAAGAAAAAAAAATCAGAAAAGAAATATTAAGCTAAAAACAAAATAAAATATAGTATTACACTAATGTTACAAGAAAAGAAAAGAAAGTAGAATAGAATGCTAGTAAAAGAAAATTAGACTAACTAAGAGAAAAAGAAAGAAAATGAATGTTAGAATATTAAATTAACATAAAAAGAAAAAAAATGCGAAGAAATGAAATACTAGAATTAAATAGGTGTAATATTGATAATTACAACCATTTTTATGTAAGTACTTATATTATAACAATAACGACATTATTTAGTTGTATTGTAAATCATGTTAGCACTATTTAATGAATTAAGGAATAATAATAATAATTTACTTAGTGTGAAAGTGCAAATTAAGAAATTAATTAAAGTAACTAAGTTATATAAGGCGATGTAAACAATAAGCAAGTTTAATTACATAAACAAAGGAAATGTTCGGATTGAGATTGAACGTTAACTCGATCACTCCAAGAGAAAGAAAATGGAGTTAGAAAGATCGGGGATCTAAGCAAGGTACCTGGATCGAGGAATCCTCAAATTAGGGAATGTGCTTCAATCCTCGGATGGTGATTCCAAGCTAGGGCTTCAAATGTAGGTATTGGAGGTTTGGGACTCGATATCTCGGTAGGGTTTCGGCGTCGGGATTCGGAATTGCTCAGTGTTCGGCAGTGCTTCACTCTCAAAACCTCACTCATTTTCTGTCTTTGAAAACGTACCAGAGGTACGATATTTATAGGGTTATTCATCAAATGAGATGCTGCCACATTTTTGGGACACGTCAGGCCATTTAGAGTTGGCAGTTGTCATGTTTTTGGAAGTTTCCACAAAGCTCTATGGCGGTCGCCATGATTCAAGCTGGCGGCCGCCATATTTGGCTAGGGTTTCCAAGACCTTTTATTGGCGGTCGCCGCAATGAACATGGTGGTTGCCTTACTTAGGCAGTAAGTTTTAATAGTTCGTCAAAATTTCATTGGTTTGAAGGTTCCGGATTCAAATACCGAGCTTAGATTACTTCCCAATGATCGTATTGAGGTACCATTCCACCAGTTTTCATCATCGAATTCGCCTAATATTGGGCAAGGTTAAATTGGGGTGTCTACAAGTCTACAACCCTAACAATATGAACTATTACATGACAAACTAAGAGTTTTGCATTCCGCCACCTCTAGGGTTCCTCAATATCAGGTAACGTGATCTATTTCACCTAAAAGGTTTTAATTCTTACAACGTGAGCCGAAACTCAATAAAAACAAACTAGCATGAATTAAAAGCATAACATACAATTATGAATTATATAACAGCTCGACTATACAAGTCTCAAAACGGCCATACATCCTTAAAATCACAAATTTTCTTATAATCTAATAATATCCAACAGTTTAATAAACATAAACAAACGTTATTTTTCAACCGGGTTTCCATAATCAACAAAGATTCCTATATACCTTGCACTCCTTTACAGTCTTTCATTGCAGGACAAGTACTAACCCCATTTATTCAATTCTTTATGGCCTTTCACTGTAGAACAAACAATTGCCCCAATTATGCATTCTATTATGGTCTTTCATTGCAAAACAAGTATCTGCCCAAATTATGCAATTCTTTACGATTTTTCACCGCATGAGCAATTGAATCTCAAGTTAAACACATTGTTAGGGTACATCTAACGAATCATAAAAGGGCACACAACATGACTTTCAAAATGTTTGTACACACTCAGCTATGTACATAACATTAACAGGCTACTACGTCATCCATATAACCATGGAGATCAATCAACAATTTCAGAAATGTTTCCACCATCTCAACCGAATCATCTAAACCAAGGCTCAACCCCGAGGGTTAGCTTCAAATATCAAAACCATGTTTTTGTAGCACATATAAATCCTTCTGGTTTTCAAAACTCATCCTTTTAAAAATCACGTAAGTATATATCCACCAACTTTGTAATAAATCTATAAAAAATGCATAATATGCTTATCATCCAACCAAATAAGGTTTAAACATAAAATTCAACATCTGTAGCATTTTAAAAAGGTAAAAAATGTGTATAATTACATATAACACCTTTTTAATGTAAGATGGTCTAGAATCCTATTGTATGAATTTAAAAGCTTGTAGTTTTAACAACCAACGAAAAATTAAAGTCACCAAAATGAGATTTCACTTAGATGAATGCGAAGCTCTCGGTGAGTATATCAACAATTCACTATCGCAACGCCAAAAATTGAGCCCAAAGTAAGCCAAAAGCTAGAGATAAGGCTAAGGTTTTGATTTTTCTTTCAAAGGAGCAAAAGAGAAGTTTACACAACAAGTTAACAAAAACCAAGGCCACCAGCTGTCACTATATAGCCCACGCGAAACAGACCGCTCGAGCAGTCTATGGACCGATCGAGCAATCCTGTCTAGAAAGTTTCTAAGTTTCAGCCACAATGCTCTACAGGATTGGGATTGAAACCAACATGCATATCTAAGCCAGCACATGCATAAAACATATAGAAACAAGCCTTTTATGAAGAACAATGCAATATATAACACGTCGCACATATTACAAAATTAAAAGGTAACCGGGTTTCACAACTCTTCCCTCCTTAAGGAATTTTGCACTCAAAATTCAACACTGAAACTTGAGCCAGCTACCTCATCATCAACTACCACAATCTCTGAAATAAAACTCTACATCGCTGCACAATATTAAAGATGCTAGCGCAGCTCAGCCCCCAAAAATGACGTCCCACAACAAAAACACGTTCCCAAAAGATAAACATGTATACTGATTGCTTCCGCGAATAAAACCTCACTAACGCTTTGGTCATTCAAGCATCGTCGAACCAAGATCTAACTCACACCACCGAGGCATGAAGTACAACCCCCATCGAACGCAACCAACTCAAGCGATTAAACACAGCACAATGTTATCCCACAATCAAAATCGATCACAAACACTCAACTTCTGAAGTACCACAATTGAGCTCATCCGCATATCAAAACGCAGGCCAAGGACTACTCCCGTAAGCCCAAACACATGTTGTCAAACTCTGACATTGCTCACAAGGATTCATACGTATCATACCCAAAAGCTTATTTAAGCCTTCACGATCTACCGATGACCACAAAACTTAAAGCCGCATCATCATTCTACTAATGTCAAAAATGCTATCACTGTAGTTGGCGAGATGCACCTTCCCTAGCAAAAACATCAAATCTCTAGTTCTAGAGAAAGGAACTCATCAAATTCACTGAAAACTCCAAAGATCACATTTTTTTCTCCTGACTTACCAACCTTTCGTCTAAACCTTTACCTTATACCAATCCTCAATCAGTTCCTCACTCACAAACCACAACTCTCACCTCTAAAAAATACTAGGTGTTACATCATCGTTAAGACCAAGACTCCATACATTCGAGTTTACTACCTCGACATCACAACCATTAAGATCAATACGGTCACATAAACTCAAAAAGTCACTTAGACTAGATACGCCTGACCGACCAAACATTCCATAGGCACACACTTACCTACACAAATCCAATCAACCCCCTCGTTATAACATAACGTACATACGTAACTTTGCATTTCACCATTGAACCTCTGAATTTTAGTCGACTATTCAACCTTAAATCAATCATAATTGCTTCCATCTGGCATCAACCCAAACTTATAACACTTACATTGGTCCCTTGAATCAACAATATTTCACAACTGGTCGGTTATTGAATTCTAGACAGTCGTCAACCAGACCATTCGTCCATACCCGTATATCACTCGCCTCTTCCCTTTGCATCCGCACCACACGTATAACCATTCTCCATTAGATAACAAAAGCACCTAATTCTCTGAACCTTCACCCAACATCATTCAACCCGTTCATACATTTTTCACTAAGTAACCAACCAAGACTCGCCTCTCATACTGAACAATTTCAAACATCAAACTCTTTATGATTCATACCTTTACCATATTCTCTTAACAACCTCAACTATGTTGTCTATAACTTGTATCCTCACCACGAGTGGGTAATCGACCACAAACTCTGAGAAATTTGAGTAGTTCAAAATGCCAAGCAGAACGCAAATCGAGACTCACAAAGGTTTATTAGAAACTCACCATATGAACAACCCAGTCATAAAGACTTCAGCAAGAATCTCACTCTAAAAGAGCCAAGGATGTCAGCATTCCCATACAAACCAGAACATACTTTATATATCTGGCAAACAATCTTCGACCAACCTCTACAGACGTAGGTTCTACATCTTAACACTAAAGTCTCCGTTAGAAAAAGGACAGGCATTTCAAGTCTACCAACCCGATAGCTCAAGGAACACAACCCGAACCTTCGTACTCAGAGGATAGAGAAAACAAACCTTCCCCAAGAAACTACGAAAAATTAGCCCTACAATCACCCGATCACGGTGGTACAAGTTCCCGAGGCACAACCCAATGGATCACAATAGGGGTACAAGATCCATGGAGATTTTTACATTCTTAGAAAATAACCAAATCAAGAATCATTCAAAGGTCCCGACATTCACATCCAACAAGGATGAAATAGCTTATATAAGATAACGGTCTACAAGGTAGCACTCTCTCCGCCTAGAGAAAACAAAAGGTCAACCAGAAGCACTCACCCAACACCATCGAATTCTAAGTGCCCATCAAATACTTGGTTTAAGAGAACACTGCCCATCTGTCCTTGAGTTGACATCAGCCGCCACCATACAAATGTTATCAACCCCCATCACGATAATCATACCACTCATCACACTTAGTTCTCAAATTTAGACCCCGTTCATACACCTCGAATACTATCTACTTTCTTATGCCACACAGAATGCATCTTGCAGAATTATAAGTTTGTTACCAAATATACACAGAGGCACAACCCTAAACACTCCCAAGGGCAAAACAACATAGCCACCTCTATCCCCAGTTTCAAATATGAACATTCTCTATCCCTTCAAGGAACATCACACTCATGATACACTATCTAAGCACTTAACCAACCATACCATCAACCCCTTCACGAGTTTCTCAAATCTTATGTGCTTAGCACTTGCGATGGAGACACTAAAGCGACCGCATCGTCTCGTACAAGATCTGATACTGCTCACATCTCAACTTTGTCAAGGCACACCCTTGTACTCACCCACACAATTTCAGAATACGATCTCTTATCCATAAAGACAATGATCAAAATCAAAAGCCTTTAGTCCTGTGAAATTTTTAAAGGACCTATACTCGTCGCACGTTTGAATCGCAACCTAAACCAATACACATTCCTACACATTCAAACACATCAGCGACTTTATGGTTAATCAATCGAGCACATCTCTGAGCTTACGCACCCATAACTCAACTCTTGAATCTCAATAAGAAACATGGCCACCCAAGCTATCAAGTATCACCGTGACTACCAACAACACCCTACAAGCCAAGGATGCCCCAAAAACCATTTTACGTTCTGCAATCTCAAAACACGCTAGGTCAAAGATTACTATGCTCCCATCCACTATGTTCCTATCTATACCCCATCCCCGAGCACACAACTCATGACATAGCATGGCTCATGACGTAAATAATTCTCAACACGCCCAAAACCAGATACATAAAATCTTAACCAAGTGGGATTATCATTATCCCATAACCCAATCCTAACAGATGGTCTCCAAGGGGTCTTAAATAGCCTGTTGCACCTAATCACAATGTCACTAGTAATACAACTCACCTCGCGATAGTATTACTCCCCAATAAAAGTTCTCTACCACGACCAACCAATTATCCATGGTTCAACAGCACTAGAACAAAACCATGATAATATAACAATACAACGGGTAACTAACGAAGGCCAACACAACTCTTATAGTTACCACAACTTACGAGCAAGTTCCACCATGCACAAAAGCAATCAACACTCAACTCAAGAGCTTTACCCCACAGCAATCAATGACAACTAGGTCGCACTTCCATAACTCATACCATGAACCCGACCACGGCCTCATCTCCTCTGTGAAAACACAGCTTATATATGAAAGAGATGTAGAACATAACGTAAGGTTCGACACATCATGCTATTACTAATACATGTCACATAATCATACTAACACTTAGCCATTTAAGATCATGTAAACAAATTTCACATACCGAGGAGCACCTGCATGAGTAACAAGTCCATTTGAGTAACCTACTTAGATTCCTTACTAGAAAGTATGTTAGCCAAATGCATTTCTAACTTAGCTTCCAATTTTATTAACCTAAACGCCTGAAGGAAAGACTGATAAATCCTAATATCCAACCTCCATTCTCACGTAATACACAAAATTCTCATGCAATATCAGATTCTGATTCTCTTGTTATCCAAAATATTTAAACAATGCATATCAAGCACACGCATCCATCCTCATAGGGTGATGCAACCTCTCATATGGCTCTTAGGTATTCGAACCTAGATCTCTGATACCAAGTTGTCACGCCCCCAAAACTCAGGTCACGCGAACCACCCAAGAAAATTAGTTTTGAGATACCAAGATCCATCAAAATCACCCGAGCTTAAATGGGTCCGAAGACATAAACGAAAGAAAACTTAAAACCTTTGAAAAAATGCACTTCTGATGGTTTGTTTTATGTAAAAGGAGAACCCAAAAGAATAAGATTGAGGTCCCCAGGAGCCAAGGTTTAAAAACAAAACAATCAAAATTTTCAATTTTTGCCTAAACTGCTTGATTGGTCTAAAGACTGCTCGAGCGGTCCTTCCCTGCACACACTGCTTTTCCCATGGCTTGTAAAACAACCGAGGGTTCACGTTGATTGCTCGAGTGGTCCATCGACCGGTCTGGCTCTGGACCCTTTTCTAAAAACTTAACTTTTCTCACCTAACACTTAACCATTTTCCAACCTTTTAAAAACCCTCAGAGGCATAACCAAGTAATGTAAAACATGCTAAACATGGTTCAAAACTTCCTCGAGGCACAAGGGATGATGTTAAATATAAAACCAACCAAAATCTTTTTGTTACAAACATTGAAACAATTCCACCCAAACACCATTTTATACAACTATGAAATCAAAAACAACTAACCCATGGTTCTTCTTAACTTTATACAACATACATACATTGATATCATGGTCTTACGACTTATACAACATATGTTTTCAAATTCAAAACATATTACACAGTTACATACTTCGATACCCAAAACTAATATGAACTATTACATGACAAACTAAGAGTTTTGCATTCCGTCACCTCCGGGGCTCCTCAAGATCGAGCCACATGATCTTTTTCACCTGAAAGTTTTTAAATCCTACAACGTGAGCTGAAGCTCGATAGGAATAGAGTAGCATAAATTAAAAGCATAACATGTAATCACAGATTATATAGCAACTCGACTATCGAAGTCTCAAAATGTTTTTTCATCCTTAAAACCACAAGTGTTCATATAATCCAATAACATTCAGCAATTTAATAAGCATAAACAATACGTTATTTTCCAACCAGATTTCTACAACCAACAAAGATTCCTATGTACCTTGCACTCTTTTACGATATTTCACCGCAGGACAAGTACTAACCCCATTTATGTAAATTTTTAGGGTCTTTCACTGCAGGACAAACATCTGCCTCAATTATGCATTCCTTTACGGTCTTTCACCGCATAGTAAGTATCCCAATTATGCATTCCATGCATTCCTTTATGGTATTTCACTGTAGGATAAGTATCTGTCCAAATTATGCAATTTTTTACGGTATTTCACCGCAGGAGCAATTGAATCCCAAGTTAAACATATTGTTGCGGTACATCTATCGAATCATAAAAAGGGCACACAGCATGACTATCAAAACGTTTGTATGCACATAACTATGTACAAAACGTTAGCATGCCCACAACTACGACATTCATTTAACATTAGAGATTAACCAACATTTTCAAAAATGTTTCCACCATCTCAACCGAATCATTTAAACCAAGGCTCAATACTAAGGGTTAGCTCTAAGCATCAAAATCATATTTTTGTAACACATACATAAATCTTTTCAATTTTCAAAACTCATCTTTTTTAAAATCACGTACGCATACGTCCATTAACTTTGTAATAAACCTTTAAAAAATGCATAACATGCTTTTCATCCACCCAAACAAAGTTTAAACACAAAATTCAACATCTATAACATTTTAAAATGGTAAAAATTGCGTATAATCACAGATAACATGATTTTAATGTAAGATAGTCTAGAATCCTATCGTACGGAGTTAAAAGCTTGAAACTCTAACAACCGACGAAAAATTAAAATTGCCAAAACGAGATTTCACTCGGGTGAATGCGAAGCTCTCGATGAGTATATCAACAATCCACTGTCGTAACACCAAAAACTGACCCCAAAGAAAGCCAAAAACTAAAGAGAAGACTAAGGTCACTAGTTGTCACAATATAGCCCACTCGAAACAGACCGTTCGAGCGGTCTGAGGACCGATCGAGTGGTCCTGCCCAAATTTTTTTTAACTTTCAGCCACAACGACCAACAGGACCGGAATTGAAACCAACATGCATATCTAAGCCAGCATATGCATAAAACATATATAAATTAACTTTTTTTATAACGAACAAAGCAGTATGAAACACGTCGTATATATATCATAAAATTAAAAGAGAACTGGGTCTTACAGTAGCCAATATTTTTATTTATCGAAGGTATTACTTGGCATTACCTTCATAGTACTCTTACAGTACCTTACAATTTCCTACTATGCATACATTATATATTTATAATAACTTCAAAAAATGACTGTAATAAAAAATAATTATTATTGTATGTCAGGATAACTAAAGCAATATATTATTGTGGCGACGTGATATTATTTATTAATTGGGATAAAAATAATTTTTTTTTACCTAATTAATAAAGGATAAATATTTAAAATTAAATTAATTACAAATAATTTCTCACTATCTTCATACCTACCCACTTTCGATATAAATTTAAATCTAATTTTTTAAAAATATTATTTTGTTTATTTTTTAAAAAGATTACTTAACATCACTGATTAATTAACAAAATTTTTTTAACTTGCATCAAGAGCACCACAAGTCTAAGAGCCTGATTAGTAGTTAGTTTAGAAGTTAGCCTTCTATTTTTTTTATTTGTGTTTTTAGCCAAAAAGGTAAATAGAATTCAAATTTCGGTTGTTTGGTAAACTAGTTGTTCAGCTAGTTTTTTTAAATTGATTATTTAGGTAAAATTTTTTTTTTTAATTCAAATTCAATAGTATTGTCCTTCAATTTAATTGATTAAAATTATTACATGTTGTCATGCCCCCAACTCCGAGACACGTGAACCCCACGTGAGAAGCCAATATAATAGAACAAGCGATCAAAATCTTTTTATAAATTCAATTCGTCGTAAGAACCTCTTTTAAAGGAAAACTCTTGCATTTAAGTTAGTTCAAAGGATATTTTGCCCCGAACTTCAAAAATATTCTAAATATAAATCTTAGAATTTTCGACAAAGTTTACTTTATTTTTTGGATATCTCATGGTATAACTGATTAAATATAACATGTTTAACAATCTCAACATTCAAATTCAAATTCTCATACACAATATAAGTCATTATAATATAAAACATAAGTAGTCACTATTCAAAATCATTTGATATAGCCCAAGACTCATCTTAAAACAATGTATGAGGATCAGTTATAATTACATCCATCCAATCATCAAATATAACTTCATAAACCAATATAGTATCACATGATCCAAGGTTATACAAAACTAGCATTCTTTAAGTCATAACCCAAATCTTCTAAGTCTTTCAATCCATCAATCATGGAGATCAAACAAAACATGTAAGAACATATTTTTATCAAAACGTTTTAGAAGTTGAGACTTAACCCCAAGGACTAGCTCCAAACTTTCAATAAAGTACATTTTTCACAAAAATCGAACCTTTTTCCCAAAAGAAACCCAACCATTCACAAAAGGGGATCACCAAACCACCCAAACCACACACCAAGCACTTCAGTCGACTGGGTCCAACCCACTAGTCGACTGGAAACACATTGGAAAGGAGGAAAAAATCCAACAGAAGAAATCCAATCAACTGACCCTCCTGGTTCAGTCGACTAGAAAGCCCAAATCAAGATCCAGTCGGCTAGGTAACCTAGAAAAATGATTTTTAGCCACGGTTTTTACTTTCAAATCTCAAATCAAGCCTCCAAACATCCATATAACACCCTTGGACACTCGCACGTCCAAACTTCAGACCAAAACCTCGAAAGAAAACTCTCGGAACACACATCCATCCACCGAAATAATGAAAAATGATTTTTAAACCAAAAATTCGATTTAAACATAAATCACTTTTCATGCATTTTTAAACGGTAGATATGCATAAGATTACACGTAACACCCTTTAACAATTTAATAGTTTAGGATCCTACCTCAGTGAGTTAAAAAAACTTGATGTCTTGATCCACGTGCAAAATTGAGTTTTATCGGAATAAAATTCTATCCGGATGGATGCGTAGATTACAATGCCAACAACAAAGATCGACTGTTAGACTATCAAAAACCAAGCCCCGGGCCCCTGAGAAGTTAGAGAAAAGGTAGAGAGAAAAGGAAGAAAACTTAGGAAGTAAGTTTTGAAAATATCTTTTTTGAAAATATCTAACTCAAGATATTTATAGGCCTCCAAAATATATATTTTTTAAAATTTTAAAATTCACACCGTAACTCTCAACAACCCCGGAAACCAACCCAGCATGAATATTTAAACTCAAACATGCATCAAAACATATATAAATAGGAATGAACACGTCGAAGATATATATAACTAAAAAAAATAGAACAGGGTCTCACAAAAACAAAACATAAGTAGTCAGTATTCAAAATCATCCGATATAATCCAAGACTTATCTCAAAACAATATATGAGGATCAGCTATAATTACATTCATCAAATCATCAAATATAACTTCATAAACCAATATAGTATAACATGATCCAAGGATATACAAAACTAACATTCGTTAAGTCATAACCAAAATCTTCTAAGTCTTCCCTCATCATTCATCTTAACCTGAAAAACATTAGTTTGGACAACATGAGTCGAAATTTGTAGGATAGAGACTAAAAAATGATGCAATGCATAATATGTGAGGAGTGGGTGTATGGATGTCAATATGCAACATCAAGTAGTTCCTTTACATACTTCAACTAAAAATCACACACATCCCGTTTCAATTTTTAAAGTACATGCTTGTCCACCTTTACTAGTCCCTCTTGACATAGTAGAAATTAGTTCCAGTGCATTACTTACTACCAAATGTCCATATATTTTATCCATATCAAATTTACTTCATTTCAATTCATTTCATTAGTTTATTTGGTTCATTTACTTCTATTTCACTTCTATCTTTCTCTATTTTCCAAGCTTATCCAATTTATTAGTTAAGTTCTAAACCGACACCCGAGTGCAACTTATAAAGACCCATGACTATTATTGCCCATCCGGCTACGCGAAGCCTGAAGGATATAATAGCCCACTCTATAACTCACCACATAAAACATCCCTTCTGATTTTCTAGAGGAACGCCGATGGATAGACAACCCATGCACACTTTTTCGGGGACTAACCCGATGGATAAGGCACCTTATTTGTGCAAATTTTTGATCTTTCACTGCAGAATTAATCAAGCCCAACTTATTCCACAACTAACCGTCGATTCCCAACTCAATTTAGCACATTTATTCCATCAATTATACCATGAATCCAAGTACCACTCTTGGTTTGTCTCATTAGATTTATATACAAACATACCATGTTTCATCATCTTTAAATATAACTAGTTTGTGCATCAAACTCAAATCTCAACAAGTCCATTCCATTATTTGTTTCCTTTGATTCATCCATGGGTTCAATCAAACTACATAACCATGTTTCCATACACAATCACATTTCTCCAATTTTTATTATATTCAAGGATAATAATATTAAATGATTCAAATTCCACGCATAACTTACTTGATCACACCATAATTGAAGTAAATATAACCAATGTATATTACAAATCCAATATTTGAGGCCAAACAACAAAATTCACACCATTGGTCCTTGAATTTTATACCCAGTTTCTTCATTTAATAGCCCACATAAAAATACCACATTCCACCGCATAAAAATACCACATTCCAAAGGGGTCAAATCCCTCCAAATTACTCCATTTTCATCAGAATCCTTTATACTATTTAAATTAAGGTTTGTATTCAATAACCTTTCAATCTTTAAAATTAAATCATGGAATCAATCTTCAATTCATAAATTTGCATGTTGTAAGGTTTAAGCTAAGATTTAAGTGTCCAATTATCCCTTTTAAGTTAACCTCAATTCCATGAATCATTAATATTTATGTCATATACGACGTAATGATAATTGCATTCTTCAAGCTAACTGATCTTCATGTCTTTAATTTACATCCGCCAAGTACATTTAATTGAGCTGAGAATTAATCCAAACTTTGATACTCAACAATTTTAAGTGTCATATCTTAAAAGGTTCTATCTTGTTAAGTTTATTCAATCTTCCATAGAATTAACACTTTACTATGACACACAGATTTTTATACAAAATTTCTTCCAACCATTCAAGTTAACTTATATATCCAACTTGAGGACTCCAAGTTAAAGCTCTAGATTCTCAAGACATAAGCCCTTGACCTAACTTCCTATTTCCAAGGTTCAACAATCAAAATATTAAATACAATACCAAATTTAATTACAATATTTACAATGACCCGAACTTACCAATTAATTCAATTACCATGAAATCCAAAGTTCACCGCAACGTAGAGCATGATTTAAGCACAAAGTTCATCATATTTTAGTTCCAATCATTAATTTAACCTGTAATCTTAAATCTTCAAGTTAAAGAGCTTAAGCAAGCATTCAAATGTTTCAATTTCAACCTTCCATGAAACTACCACATTACCACCACCCAAACTAGGATTTACACCTATAAAGTGTCTAGATTTTCGAATTAAATCACCAATTTAAGTCTTATTCTGTCAATTAGTAAATTACAATGTTTAAACAACTTCCTACTTACCCCAATTTTCACCTTATTCTCCAATTATCATAAATCCAAACCAATTAAATCAAGATTCAAGTTGGGGTTTTTACACCCCAATTCCCACCACTTTTAATTAAAACAAGAATTGAACCTTCAAACTACAAATTTTTAAGTTACATGGCTCGAACAATCCATTAGACGCTTTAATTTCCACTCTCACACCCCATTTAACTTAGAAACCCACCAAGTAAATCATAAATCTTACTAAAGTTTTAATAACTTCTAATTTTATTTTTGAGTTTCAAAGGGTTTTTAAACGAATCAACCCATATCATCACAAATCATCAAAGATTAGTCAATATCCTACCTCATGAGAGTAAAAAATCACCAAACCATTGATTTTTGGCCTCCCTTAAAAACGGGTTTTTGGTTTTGGTGGGTTGTTTGCGGAGCTCTTGTCGCCTAGAACTTGAATCTCGAATGGTGTTGCTTAATTTGGTGTGGAAGACCATCAATTTCTAGAGAGAGGAAGTGATTTAAGCTTTTATTTCTCATCCATGGAGGAACCGAACTGGAGAAGAAGGAAAATGAGGGGAGGGGGAGGGGGAGTGGGTCACAGGTTGGGGTTTGTTTGAGATTTGTGATTTTATTTTTTTCCCATGTTTTGTAGAAACTTGGGACCCATTTGGTATCATTTTTTAAAATTGTAATTTGAAAACTGTTTTGTAAAAATGAATTTAAAAAATAATTTTATAATATTTTAAAAAGAGGAATTGCATTTGGTACACTATTTTATGAAAAATTAAACCTTAACCCTAATTGCCCAAATCAAGAAACTGGTGGAAGAGACGATTGAGGAAGGCACACCGCTGGCAAAATGATACATTGTCAACGAAATGAGCCGCAGCCGACACCGCTGACGATGACAAAACGAGACGCCGTCGACAGGCCCTTTTCAAAACAAATTGGGAAACCAAAACGAAATTTTTAATTTTCATTCAGATCCTCAACGCAATCTCTTATTTTCATTCACAGTAAGAGGTCCACCGACCCAAATTCAAACCAAGAATTAGTGCTCTATTTGCTTGATTTGGAACAAGAATCAGTGCTCGATTTGGTTTTTAGTTCATGAGTGTGAAACTTTGACCTGCTTTCTTTTTTGGTGTTTTCGATGCATGCTTTATCGTTTTTGTTGTTGCATATTTATTTACGTTTTATACATGTTTGGGCTTAAAAATACATGAGGAGTTGAATCTCGGGGTCGTTCGGCGTTGTGGAGCGAAATTCAAAAAAAAAGAGAAAAAAATATTTTCATGAGCCCTATAAATATCTAGTCTTAGATATTTTCAAAAGATATTTTCTCTCTCAAACTCTTGGGGGGCCTAGAATTATCTACATCGAGGGTTTCGTGTTTATTTAGACAAAATTTCGGTCCAATGAGGTTTATTTTTCGAGGCGTCGAGTCTTTGAGTCAACAAGGTAGAATCCTAAACTCTCATGTCTTAAATGGGTGCTACGTGAAATTATGTGTTTTTACTATATAAAAATGCATGAAAAGTTATTTTGTATTTCGAAAGTCAGGTTTTGCTCCTAAATCATTTGTGGTCATTTTGGATTAGATGAAACAAGTTTTGAGGCATTTCTTTCTGTGTTTCTTTGTAGTTTTGGGCTTGTATATGTCCGAGGGTATCAAAAGGGTGTTTAGATGTTTCGATTTTAGGATTAAAAAGCTATTTTCGTAGGTAGGGTTTGTTCCCACCATGGTCCAGTCGACTGGATTGGGTGATCCAGTCGACTTGCCTTGCCTTGGGGGTTTAGTCGACTAGGTTGAGTTTGTGTGGAGTTTTTGGTTTCTAGTACCCTTTTTCAGTCGACTAGGTGGGGGTGCCCAGTCGACTGATGTCATATTTGGATTGTTTTGTAGTTTTGATGGGTCGTGTTGTGGCCTTAGGGTTTGTTGTCGACTTCGGGGATGATGTGGGTTTATTAAACATGGTGTTTATACATCGTTGTTTGCATGACGTGTTTGGGTCCGTGGTTTTTTTTCCTAAAAATGTGAGTTTTGGAAAAATTAGTGTTTTGTGAAAATGTTTGTGAAAATTGGGGTTTGGAGGTTTGGTGATAACTTTCGGGGTTGAGCCTTGTTTTACTCTTTATGGGCCTCCTGGGTTGGTGGACGACGAGTCGTGTGGTATGTGATGTCGTTACGTGAAAAGTAGTGTTTTTACGTGGTTTTGGTGCATTAAAACTCTGATTTTATTCATGCATATCGATAGAGGAAAATGTGGTCCGATAAATGTTAACTTTGGTTAATAATGCATAATGGGGGGCGAAAAGTGGTCCTACAGTGAAAACCCGTGAAGATGCATAATGAGAGAAAAATAGTGGTCCTACGGTGAAAACCCGTGAAGATGCATGTGTTGCGTGTGTTGCACGAGTTGCATGTATTACGTGAGTTGTGTAGGTCGCATATGTGGCATGTGACGTTATTATATGAATGATTGTTGATTTTATAGAATGATTTTTAGGGCTCGTGAGAGTCGATACATACTTGTGTTGCACGTGTGGCTCGTGAGAGTTGATGTTTGGTTGTGAAGCATTGCAGTGTATATATGTATATATATCAAACTTTTTTTTAGGCTTATGTGAGTCGAAATATTCATATCTTTTTGCTTCGGCATGTTTAGCTTTTAATTCATATTTGTCTAGTTTCTACTGAGTTTTGGCTCACAGTGTGGGTCTTTAAAATATTTTTAGGTGCATACGATCACGCAGATTGATCTGGAGAATCCGGTTGGGGCAAAATACTTGTAGTCTTCCCTTTTTGTTTAGTTTAAATTATGTATGCTTTACATGTTTTGGTTTTGGACCTTATGCTGTACGCCTGAGGGCGTTATTTTAATGTATGCATGATTTCTTTTCTTGTGAGTGAAATATCGGGTTGAATGTTGTTTTTTTCAATTTTAATGCCATTTTATCCTGTCAAGGAAAATGTTCATCCCTCGAGGGCGGATTTTTGACTTATGTTCTGTTGAACTTCTCTTTGTTCTAAATAAACCCTCAGTAGTGGCCTTTTTACAAATATTTTTACTGTCGGATGGTTGTTTGAGTGTGGATGTTTCACGTGACTCGGGTGTCGGGGCATGACAATGAACATGGAAGAACTGGCGGTGAAGTACCTAACATGATCGATAGTGATGTCGCTGAGAATCTGACCAAGCTTAGAATCATTGAAGACGTCGGAGATGGGGTTTTTGAAGGCGGATGTGAGGAGGGTGGCTTGTGAAAGTGAGAAGAAGGGTTTGAGAGGGGAGGAGGAGGGTTTAGGAAGGATTTGGGAACGGTCGTGATGAACGACGATGACGATTGTGATGATTAAAGGACGATAACGAAGTGACTTGCGACGAATCGCCGAAGTGGCTCGCAACGACTGAAGGACGATGACGATTGCGACGAACGAGCGATGAAGATCTTCTCTGTGTGTTGATTGCGTCTAAAAAACTAACGAAAAAAAGTGAAAATTACTTTTAGCTATTTTCAAAAAGGGCCCATTTTGTATTTCAATTTTTTTTTTCGTTTTTTCGAACATGCTTTTCTCAAAATGCCAACAAACGTGTTTTTGCTTTTCTCAAAATAGAATTCTACCAAAATAATGTTCGAAAAACTGTACCAAACGGGCCCTTTTTCTTTTAAGCTAACATAACACACACACACACACATTAAAGAAAAAGCCTTTTAGTTAATCCTTCAATTTAATTTAAAATAAATTGAAATCCTATGATCACAATTTTTTTTTGACATCATGAATTTAATCACAAATTAATATCCCGAAGTCTCACCGCACGTTAACCCCAAACAACATGCAATATTAATCGTCAGAAATTATTTTCACGAATTTAATTACGTTTAATTAATTAATTAAAACATACAAAGCCTCCACATATGTAGTTGACATTAGTAGTAAATATATCATTAAATTAGGGTATTATTGTCTTTTAAAATAGAGTAAGAGTTTAAATAAAGTACATTAGAGATTAGTGTTTTGATTTAGCTGTTTAAAATTTTTAACTTTTAACTTTTTGCCACCCTTATGTAAGCCTTTGTGCATTGTTACCTAAAAGGGAAAAAAGTGGCTAAAAAACCAAAAAAAACTATTATTATTAAGGTGACAAAGTGATTTGTTTGTCAAGAGAAATTGAAGGGAGAGGTGGATCAGAGAACATGGGGTTTCACATATTTAAGGGTAAATTATACTAACCTTTTGTAAGATTTCTGACAAAAATAGATATATTTTCTCTTTTTTTTTCGTTAAAAATTTGTTACTCATAAAATAATATTAATGTTAATAATTAGTAAAATGTCAAATTTACCCTCCACAAAGCAGCCCATCTTTCCCTTTCTCTCTTTCTCGCTCTCTCATCAACACAATGGAACTAGGCAGTTTCCTCTTATGTCCTCTGTTTTTTGTATCACCAATTTTAGGGCATTTAAAAGAAGAGAAAATAAGAAAACAAAAGCAAAACCAGATTTTCCAAAAAAATATTTCTTACAAAACTAGATAAATGCTGAGAAAATTGACTAAAAAGCTCACGGAGAACCAATATTACAGATGAAAACAAACCTAAATCGCAAATCTATTTCCACCTCCGACGCTGCCCAACCCCTCCAACGCTACCCAACTCATCTCCACAACCAAATCGCAAATCCACCTTGGTGAAAAGTGTAGTACTGAGAAGCATTATAACTGGGAGGTAGGGGATCAGATATGGGTATAGGGTCCAAAAGCTTGATTAGTCCTTCCTCAACGAGTCCATTTAGGGCTGTTGACAACGGTATGTTGAGGGGAGTAAAGACTCTCCTTAGCTTTTGCTGTGATTGTTGGTTGTTATTCGATTGCTAGGTGGAGGATGAAGGGTTTACTTGTCTGGCATGGGGATTCAGCAAGTTGACTTCATTGGATTGGGAAATGAAGTTAGTGGCAGGACTAGACTAGTTCTGGTTATTTGTAGGGAAGGACCTCAGTGGCTTCTGACTGGGCTCAGACTTCTCAATGTCCCCAGATTGGATTGCGTTTTCAATTTGAACTCTAGCATCGAACAACTGCTCGAAAGTGGAGAACGGCCGTGTGATCAGATAGCGTTTCAGAGGGAATTGCAAATTCTTTACCACAATCCTTTCCTGCTCCTTTTCTGTCGGCCGATTTGTCATCTTGGCCTCCTTCCCTCTCCATCGGGTCAGGAAATCCATAAACGACTCTCGGCCTTCCTATCGGGTGGTTTCAAGCTCTCGGTTGGTTACGTCCAGCTAGGCGTTGTAGTTATATTGGTTGACAAATGATGTGGCAATATCTTCCCATGTTCTGTTCTTAGCAACATCAAGGGAAAGGAACCACTTCTAAGCTGCCCCAAAAATAGATCGATGGAATAGTTGTGCCTTCAACTGCTCATCGATCCCAATGGGAGAGAGGGTACCGACTTACATTCTCAAATGAATTCATAGATCACCGGTTCCATCGAACTTCTCCATGTCAGGCATTTTAAACTTTTTCGACAGCTTAGCATTCGAAAACAAACATAATCCACCCCACATCTAGCATATACTCTTCCACCCCTTTTGCTTTTCTCAAAACTTTTTTCATCCGATCATTCTTTTTCGTTAATGCGGGCTCCCTAGACTGAGCGGTGTTTTCTTCTTCCACGGGGACCTATCAATGGACCCGGGGTGGGGGAACAATTTGTGGCCCATCTTTACCTTGGTTATCATCCCAGAAATCTTCTCCACTACCAGTCGGGTCATCTAATTACTCATTCACCCCCGATAGACAGGCTTAAATTGCCCAAATCTATGCTTAGCACTGGCTCTAAGTTTTGGTCTGTTGCTTAACGGCCCTCTGTATATTAATAATTACCTTTATTAAGGCTATCAAATTCACCTCATTCTCGGCCATCTTAGACTATTTTGTGCCCTATTTTGGAATTCTATAAAGTCTCTCAGTTACTGATTTAGCCGAAACACGTGTTGACTGTTACCTTTTCGACTCAATGGTTTATACCCGAAGCAAAACCTGGATCCCAAAAGCAAAATTACCAGTATTAGACATTTCTCGTAAAAGATTTCAATAACAGATAGCTGATATTCCAAATGCTAAAGACGGCTAAACATGAGCAAAAATACATAAGCATGCCCCTGTTGGGCCCATACTAGCAGCATAACGACTTAACAGGGGACCAACAAAAATCCAACAAGAAGGTTTATTCCAGTAATCTAAAGGAAGGAACATGCAACACTTCAGCAAGAAAAGTAGCTCTAAGCCAAAGATATCGATTTACCCTAAGATTCTAAAAGAAAAATAGACGACACTTAGGTAGGCAAAACAGATCTTATCTCAAGTAGGTCTATAAGACGAGATCCTAGACAAGGATTCGGGAAAAGCAAATCTAAACAAAACTAAGGGTATAAAATCGACAGCCGAAGAAAAAAATCGAAAGAGAGGGAAAAGCTATCCTAAAGACTTCGAATCAAAATACGGGCATGACCTCAAGAAGAAAATCGACAGCATGAAAGCCAAACAAGGCAAAACATTGAACTCGGGTAAGAACCCGAAGAAAAAACTAACTTAATCAACAAAGGATAACAGAAAACCCAGGCCAAACCCAAAAAAGGGAACTAAATAAACACAAACACGACATACAATTAGTAAAACAAATAATCCTACTTGGTCAGCAGAACCTAATGGAAGGTTGAAAGCTATGCAGAAAGGGCTGGTTTTGGTCTATAATTAGGGTACCTTCTAAATAATGCTAAGTATATACCTCACATGCCTGGTGTGGTGCAGGACATAGTCAAGTGATACGCACGAACTTTTTTACCACACCTATAAAAGCATGCAGCCAGTAAGGCTTGCTCGTCCTCCCAACATAGCCTCGAGACAGTAAACTGACCATGGTATTGGGTCGACCAAGCAGGGGGTTGAGAATAATATAAATTCATGTGAAAATACAAATGAGAAATTCTTATTAAGAATCAATGATGTGAAAAATATCTCAAAATATCTCTAAGGGTTTGATATTTACAAACCACGCCCAAATTCAGGGGTTCAGCTGACTGAACCACCTAGGTCAGTCGACTGAAAGGCTGCTAGAGTCACAAAAATTCTCCACTGCCTCAACCTAATCGACTAACTCACCCAGTCCAGTCGACTGGATGCACACACTATCCAGTTAGTCGACTGGATTAACACCCTATGTCGACTGAATCCTCACTTGAATTTCTCAAATCGTTTTCCAGTGTCCAAGTCCAAGCATAAGTCCATACTCTAACTCCACCAACAAAAAATATTTCAAAAATTAAATAGGTTAGGGTCTCATAACTCTCCCCCTCTTAAAGGAATTTCATCCCTAAAATTCAACAACATTGAAACTCAAGCTAAACATCAACTCACCAACTATCAACAACCCGGATGCCAACCCAACAACACTGTACAATAGCAAAAATACCCCAGCATTCGAAACTCCAAAACTGTAGTCACACAAGGTAAACACAAATCAACCTCCATACAGCTACTCGTATAGGCAAATTCCACTGGCACCACGGCCATCCATGAAACATCCGTTAAACATCAGTTCAAGATCCAACTCACGCTGCCAAACCTCGAAACATCACTGTCACTGAACACAAACCATCCCAACGACAAATGCAAAACACAAAACCAATCCACCATGGAACTTAATCCCAAACACTCTCTATTCCAGAGTATAGAGACTATCACCCTCGTTCACACTGCCACCTACTGGCTCAATTGTACCTCACAATGCACACCAAGGACTATCTCCACGAGTCCAAACCCATGACGTCGAACCCTGACATTGATCACAAGATGTCACAAACTTTATCTAAGTTCTGACGATCACTAGACGACCACCCACTTTGATACCACACCGCTACCCTGCTGATGCTGACCACGCCATCACATAACTGACACGACGCCCATCCACGAGTAATAACACAAACATCCAACTCCATAAAGAAGCTCACTTAACTCACCTGGAATACCAAAGAATACATTTCATCTCAACCTTCATCTCAGGTGACACACCATTGTCCCGAACAAGGTTCTACACAACTAAAAACTAAGCCGACATCACAGCCACAAGGTCACCTGACCTCAACAAGTCACTTGACCAAACATGTCACACAGACAGATCATCTCATAGGTATCCAATAACCTACACAAACCCAGCCATGTCTCCCGTGCAACCGCACACCAGTACACGCCATTGCACAACTCAACGTCTCATTATCAAATCGCTGATACCAAGTCTACAGATCAACCTCAAATCAAACATGATTGCCTTCATCTGACAAAAAAATACATGATGACATTCGACATCAACCCTAACTCATAAATTGTACATCAATTCTTTAAGTCCACAATAGCAAAATACTCGAACCCAAGACTTATTCGTCAAGTAACCAACCAAGACTTGCGTCTTACACTTAGCAATTTCCTCATGTAAAGAACTCATCACGGTCCTTCCATTCCAAGTCAAACAATAGTGTTGGTCCGAACAGGCCACGCCAACCAAGGCTTCTCAAACACGAATCTGTCCAGATGCATATCTCTCGGAACCACCATTTGAACAAACAGTTATGCCAAAGCACAACACGTATCACAGTCGATGACTTCTCCTAGACTCTAAGAACTCTAAACAGTTTCAAGTCCCAAACAGAACCTAAATCCAAACTCACAAAAGTCTATCAGAAACCACCATATGAATATCACAACTGCACTGTTCTACCAAAACTCCCACTTTGCCAAAAGCTAGAGGTACAATCATACCCACATAATCTAGAACAAGCTATACACGACGATTAACGATTCTTAGCCGATCACCATAGAAGGAATTCCACGTCTTAACACCAACTCTCTTGCCTACAAAAACAAGCATAAGTATTCCCTGGTCTACCAACTCGACGTCATAGGGTACACAACCCAACTAGTTCAACTATCATACATAACAAATCATACTCTGACTAGGTTATCATGACCTACTACGCTTACCACACTCACACGTACTCTTTTATGATTTTCCACCACGGAATAATACTAACCTCATCATACATTCTTTACGGTCTTTAATCTCGGGAGCAATTATATCCCAGGTCATACACACAGATGCTCAACATCCAAGAGAGCACGTAGCCATAAACCACGTGTTGAAACCACGAAGAAAATCAATCTTACAACCACCCGATCACGGGGATACAAGTCTCCAAGGTACACTCGAAGGACCTCAACACGGATACAGATACAAGATCCACAGAGATTTCACAATCTCATAACACAACCAAACTGAGTCGATCAAGATCCTGGCATCTCCATCAAACCAAGATGAACCAACTCGCACTAGATAACCTCCTACAAGGAAACTCTCTCACCATCCAAAGAAAGAAAAGGACTGATAAGAAACCATGATCCATCCTCAGGGTACTTCTAGTACTCATCAACACTTGGCCCCTAAAGAACTCTGTAAATCATTCCTCGAGGCCACATCGACTATAACCACACAACTGCCGTCAACCCCGGTCACAATACTCGGATTGTCTGCTACACCAAGCTCTCAACTTTCATACCTTATTCGTACACACGCGAACACCATCAATCCTCATACCTTGTACAACACATCCCATCCCATAGGATTACAAGCTTGTCACCAATCATGCATGGAGACACATGTCAACATTCACATCGCGCCAAGAACTCACTTCACAGGGTTGCGCTTACTCACCTAACTCCTACTAAGCAAATCGTAGCCACATCATGGCCTCGAGCCCACTATCTAAGCAATTGACATAGAAAGCGCACGACACCAAATAAAAGAAACCCAATCCTGGGACCTTTCATTCAGAGTTACTAATAACTCCCACTACCATGCAGACACCTTTCGCACTTTCGCTCTCAAATCACACATCGATCATAGGCATTGTAATCCACGATTTCTCATCTGTCGCCCCAAGTCAGCCAAACTGCACAGTACACTGCTGAACTTTATTACTCAACACTTTGTGTTCATGGGCAAATAGCATACCCACCTATGAACCTAAGGTCGAGCATAAACAATCTCCAGACATAACACACTCAGGATACACCGTCTCAGCACTAAGCCAACCACACTATCAAACCTGTCAACGGTCCCTTCGAACCTCATGTACCCAGCACGGTTCCCAAACACGATCTCCTCATCACTAGGATAACGACCAGACCACGGACCCGCATTCTTATAGGAATCCCGCAGAACTGATACTCGTCGCATGTTAAAATCGTAACCTGAACCCTTACACATTCCAACATAGTTGCGACCCATGCTCTTCTCAACATATTTGCAACTCTCGTCCCTATATCCTCGAGCTTACTCACGCATAACTCAATTTTCAAACCTCAATAAGGTATATCACATCTAAGTTTATCAAAACTACTTTGACTACCAACAACATCTTGCTAACAAGAAATATCCCAGACCCATTCATGTCCTGCCATCTCAACATACGCTCGGCCAAGGATTACTACACTCACTTCCACTATGTTCCCGTCCATACCCTATCCCGAGTACACGGCTCATGACATAGCATGGCTCACGACATAGCATGGCTCACGACGTACCTAATTTATCACACGGTCAGAACCATGTATACTAAACCTTAATCGAAAGGGATTACCACAATGCATAAATTCGATCACAACTGATTTCCAGGGTCTCCGACACCCATTAGCCCTACTCACAAGGCCATCTATAATACGACTACAACTTCCGGTAACACTCTCTCAAGAGGTCCAAGAGGAGCCATGTACCACAATTAAGCCACTAATCATGCTTCAACTATACCTGAACAGTACTTTACTCATACCAACACTCAACAGTTTACCAGCCACGGCTAACCTCACACGGCTAAATCCAACTCACTGATGAGTTTCACAACACACCAAGCGGTCGATACTCAACCCATAACCCTGCCTTTCAGCAACCCCTACAAACAAGTTGTACATCCAAGACCCAGACCACGGTATGGTCGTCTCTAAGGGTATACAGTTCATATGTGAAGGAAATATGAGGCACAACACCCTATCATGTTATTTTTGGTACGCACCACATAATCATGCTAACACATAGCCAAAATGATATGCAAATACATCATGCATACCGAGAAAAACTAACAAGTGTGACGTGTCACTTTAGATAACCTACTTAGATTCTCTACTAGAAAATACGTCAGCTACACGCGTTTCTAACTTGGCTTTCAAATTTATTAATCCAAACGCCTGAAAGTAAGACTAATCAATCCTAAGGTCCAACCTCCATATACACATATGCACAAAAAGCTGTCATGCTCAACAAGCTAACATGCTCATGTTAAAACATAAACACAGGCAACCAAACACACACACCAAAACTGTAAACACAAACGGATGAAAAACTATAAAGCCAAGACGAGGCTAAAATCTTTGTATAACGTACTACCGATGATTTATTTAATTTAAAAGAGTAGCTCTAGAGACTAGACTTATAGCCCACAAGCCAAACCTTTTAAAAACAAAATACATATTTTTGGATAAAGAAAATAACTTTTAAAAAGAAGCACGAGCCGTTCCAAAATCTCCCTCGAAGTATAAGAGTTTGAATAAAGCATAAATCATTTGAAAATCACTTTTTTTTAACCGTTGCACCAATCAACGAAAATCGTAATATAAAATTACGAAAAACAATAACCAACTCACGATTCTCTCAAAAGCAATAAAGCATACATATATCGGCCCACGGCCATAAGAATTACATTACACATGCTTTTTGAATAAAAAATAACATGATCTAAAACAGAGGTATAAACAACCTAACATAGACAAAACATCAATCTTGTCATCGGCTACCTCCGGACATCACAAGGTCAACTTACAGGACCACGTTTACCTGAAAAAGATTTTGATAAATCCCACAACATGAGTCAAAATTCAATAGAAATGGAATATAAAGTGTAAAGCAGGATATGCAATCACATAGCATAAACTTGAATCACCCACATGAGCCTCAAAAGGTTTTACTTCTCAAAATCACAGGTTTTCATCTAACTCCCACGAGTTTCAAAACGGTTTTACTTCATAAGAATCCCACGTTTCTCCATCAGACTTACACAAGCCTCAAACAATTTTCCATATTCAAAATCAAGCATTTCAATAATGCAAATAACGTTCAACAGTTAAAGGAAAACAATAACAACATGTTGTTTTCCACTCGGATC
This sequence comes from Heliamphora exappendiculata, assembly GCA_034768845.1. Taxonomy (NCBI): domain Eukaryota; kingdom Viridiplantae; phylum Streptophyta; class Magnoliopsida; order Ericales; family Sarraceniaceae; genus Heliamphora; species Heliamphora exappendiculata. The sequence continues at coordinate 40,197 of JAOTRH010051982.1, forward strand.
ATCCAGCTGAGAATAAAACATTCTTTTCCACTCGGATCACACGGCAAAAAAAAAGAGTAATAGTAAAATAATTCTTATGTACCGACTCTATCACACACAGGGACAAAGGTAACAACTATAAAATACTGTCCATTACATATCATTGAATTAATTAAGACCTGCTAGGTAATGACAAGTTCTATAAAAAGTCACAACAACGAAGCCACACATAGGGGCAACTGGTTCTTTACGGGCTAAAATTGAGGGAAGAATCACCCACCATGCCCTTTACGGATTAAAATTGAGGGAAGAAGCACCCAATCTAAACACAGTCATGGCACATCTAACGAATTATTTAAAAAAATAGCACGTAGCTCAACAACGAAAACCTTTAGACAATTATACATCAAACATGTATAAAAAGAGATAAAGTGGCCAACCGTCACATCATCCATCAACCGTGGAGATTAAATATCATTTCAAAGTGCTTCTACCGTTTCGGTTAAAACATTTTAAATATGAGACTTAGCCCTGAAGGTTAGCTCCAAACCTCCAAAACACGATTTTCAAGATTTTCATATGTCCTCCATTTTCAAAATTATCTTTTGAAAATCACAGACATCTACAAGTCCATTACCATGCAAAAATCAAGAAAAAATGCAAAATATCCTTTTTATCCTAACAAATATGGTTTAAACATAAAATATGACATTTAAAGCATTTTCAATTGGTAGAAAAGCATATAACTACATGTAGTACCCTTTAACGACAGCATAGTCTAGAATCCTACCTTGTTGAGCCAAAAGCTCTATGCTTCAAAAAATAAACCTCGACAAAACGAGATTCTATCCGGATGAATGCGAAGTCCTCGGCACCGACACCAAGGATCCTCTGTTAGATCGCTTAAAATCGAGTCCCGGGCCCATCAAAATCTAGAGAGAATGCAGAAATTTTATATGAGAGAAGAACTGGATCTAAAAAATATCTCAAAATATCTCTAAGGGTCTGATATTTCTAGACTATGCCCAAATTCAGGAGTTCAGCCGACTGAACCACCTGGATCAATCGACTGAAAGGCTACTGAAATCAAAAAAATTCTCTAACACCTAAACCCAGTCGACTCTCTCACCCAGTCTAGTTGACTGGATTAACACCCTCAGTCGACTGAATCCTCACTGGAATTTCTCAAATCGTTTTCCCATGTCCAAGTCCAGGCATAGGTCAGTCAACTGAATCCTCAGTGGAATTTCTCAAATCGTTTTCCCATGTCCAAGTCCAAGCATAGGTTCATACTCCAACTCCATCAACACGTAAATATTTCAAAAATGAAACAGGTCGAGGTCTCACATTTTGAAAACTCCTTATTGTTGAAAATGGAGTCGCCACTTAGTTTTTAAAAAGATTCAAGAAAAACAAAATGGGCTATTGATTTTTAAAACGTTAACCAGAGAAAAAGGGTCCGGGACCTATGGTACGAATCGGGAAAGGTGTTAGACACCCCGTTCATCCAACCATAAGATTGGCCTCTACTAATCATCATTGGTTCTTAATTAGATTTCTCAAATGCATGCAAATATAAAAAATAGAGGTGAAGAGAGAACATCCAAAATCAAATAAGATAAATATATAGCATATGTATACAGAACACCAAATCAAAGAAAATAAGAAAATAAAATTCTAAATCCTACGGCATGCAATTTCTAACTAAATGATACATGAAGTAAACTCGCATGGCATGACTCAAATAAAAAGAATAAAAATACGCTAAAAGTCACTAAAATCAAATTAAGTTAAAAATGAACATGAATTTTGCTAACAATATCGTCAAATAACTAAAATAATCTAAACTAATCTAAACATGCTTTCAAATAAAATAAACAAAATATTCTTTAAATTTACCATACTAAACATGCATATTATCAAATATCCTAAAACTACATTAACATAATTAACTTCTAAAAAAAATACAAAATCAAAAAAAAGAAAACCAAAAGAAAATTTACAAAAAGAAAATTAAACCAAAATTAAGAGATTTTAAAGAAAAAGGTTAATAAACTAATTAGAATTATGACTTAAAGAAATAAAAGAAAATGAATCTAACTATTGTTAGGAATTCTATGGGTTTTATATAAAAACTAGACAAATAAAGAAAAAGTAAAATAAATGCTATAGAAGGATAAATTATGCTAACTTTAATAGATTTTGTGAATTTTGATGTTAAACAAAATAAAAGAGAAAAAAAATAAAAGAAATACAATTAAAAAAAAATTAAATTAACATTGAAAGAAAAATGACAAATGTAAATAACGACTATTACATAGTAATATAACAGCCGTTTAACTAGAAAATATAAAATATGGGTATAATATTGATAATTACAATCATATAAATGTTAGTACATTGAATATGAAAATAACGACATCGTGAGTCGCAATTGTCAATTATGTTAGCACTATTTAATTAATTAATGAAAATTAACAATGTGCTAAGTGTGAATGCGCTTATGTGAACAAAGTAAACTCACTTAATTAACTAAATTTATATCTAAATATGCTTATTAGGATAAATTAGATGCTCACAATTAAATCAAACAAAATAGAAAAACTAAATCAACTATGTGAATAACATGAACAAAGTATACAGGATAAAAAGTTGAAGATAACCCAGTCACTCCAAGAGAGAGAAAATAGAGATAAAAAGATCGGAAATCCAAATTGAATACTTGAATCGTTGTAATCCGGGTGAAACCTCAAGTCGGGGAGATGTGCTCCAATGATCCAATTCTCAATCAATGATCTAGTCTAATGTAAGGGTAAGTCGAGAATTTAGCAGGGTTTCGGTACTAATGGTCAGTTTCTCGATACTTCGCTAAGGCATTGGTGTCGGGGCTCATACTTTCTTAGTACTTTGGCAGGATATCTCTCACTCTAAATTCTCCTCTAAAAATGTACCAGGGGTACGGTATATATAAAATTCTTTAACCAATGAAATGTTGACACGTTTTGAGACATGTCAAGCCATTTGGAGTTGGCGGTCGCCGAGTTCAGAGTGGGCAGTCGCCACAAAAATTCAAGCTTCCAAGGGTTTCTTATAGCGGTCGCCACAATGAAATTGGCGACCCCATGATTCAAATGTGGTGGTCACCACTTTGGCTAGGGTTTCCAAAAGGTTCTTGTGGAGGTTGCCACAATGGCGTTAGCAGTCCCATGGTTCAAAAGTTGGCAGTTCAAGATGATTCCATTGGTTTAAAAGTTTTAATCATTGGGTTCAAATACCGAGCTTAGATAACTTCTTGAGGATTGTTTCAAAAGAACTATTTCACTTGTTTTCATCATCGGATTCACCCGGATCAACCTAAGATTGACATGATCAAATTGGGGTGTCTACACTAAATAAATTAAAGCACCTTTCTAATCCGTGGAAAGAAATACCGAGCCTCTTAGTTTAATTTATAGTAATATTTGTTATTTGAAATTTGTTTAAACTTGAGAAGGCAAAAAGTACTTTATCACTTTTATAGATAATTGAACTAGGTACTGTTATGTGTATTTACTAAGAAGCAAAGATGAAAATTAGAAACTTTTATATTATATAAAACGGATGTTGAGAATCAACTTGGCAAAAACATTAAAACCTTAACGAGTGATAGGGAAGATGGATATGAATCACCTTTCGGTGAATTCTGTTCACAACACGAAATTATCCATCAAAGAACGGCTCCCTATACTCCATAGAAAAACGGAGTTGTTGAATTAGAAAAATAGAACTTTAAAAAAAATAATGAATGCTTTACTCATTAGTTCTGGGTTATCTCAGAACTTATGGAAAAAAGCGATACTTTTTGGTAATTACATTCTTAACAAAAGACCCTATAAGAAAACGAATAAGACTCTGTATGAATTATGGAACAGTTGAAAACCTTCCTATAAAATCTTAATAGTGTGGGGGTGTTTAGCTAAGGTGGCGATTCTCGATCCTAAAAGGATCACAATATGACCAAAAACTCTTGATTGTATATTTATAGGATATGCAAATAACAGTAGCGCCTATCGGTTTCTAGTACACAGAAGTGATAATCTTGAGATTCAAGTAAACACGATTATTGAGTCTAGAAATATAGCATTATTCGAACATGTACTTCCGTGCAAATCTACACAAGAGAAAAGTTCATTTAAAATAGCTTATGATGCTGCGGTAGGCAATAGTCAAGTGGAATATGGGAATTAAGGATTGAGAGAGGATGATGAATCTAGACGTAGTAAACGAGTTAAAACATCTAAATCTTTTGGTCTGAATTTTTTAACATTTTTGTTATAAAATGACCCTCAAACTTTTAAGGAAACAATGTCCTCCCTGAATGCACCTTTGTAGAAAGAGGCAACTAATAGTAAAATTGAATTTATTTTGTAAAATCATGCTTGGGAATTGGTGAATCTCCTAATTGGTTGTAAACTTCTTAGATATAAATGGATATTCAAGAAAAAAATGAGAACAGATTGATCAATAGAGAAATACAAGGCGAGACATGTAGTTAATGGATACAAGCAAACTGAAGGGGTGGACTACTTTAACATCTACTTTTCTGTGACCAGAATAACTTTTATTAGGAAGCTAATTTCTATTACATCATTGTTTGATCTAAAAATACATGAAATGGATGTTAAGACAACCTTCTTAAACGGAGACTTAAATAAAAAAATCTATATAGAACAACCTGAGGGTTTTATAGCTCCAGGACAGAAGGAGAATGTATGTAAGTTTGTCAAGTCTCTTTATGAGTTAAAACAAGCACCTATATAATGGCATGAAAAATTTGACAGTGTAATACTGTTAAATGGTTTCAAAATAAATGAGTATAACAAATGTGTCTATGTGAAAAATACTGACAAAGGTTGTGTCATGATTTTTTTGTATGTTGATGATTTACTAATTTTGGGTAGTAATAATAATATAATTAAAACTACCAAGAATATGTTGAACAAGAGGTTTGACATGAAAGATATAGGAATAACAATTGTTATACTAGGGATGAAGATCACTAAAACATGTGACGAATATGCCTTCTGTTAATCCTATTATGTTGAAAAAATTCTTGAGAAATTTAATAAGGATGATACCCACATTGCAAGGACGTATGTTGATATAAATCTTCATTTATCCAAGAATACAGATAAAAAACATATCACAATTATGTTAGAGCTAGTATACTGAAAATCATATTTTTAGTATTTAATTTAATTTTAATAAAATTAATTTTCTATTCTATGAGAATCTTTATTAGTAATGTATGTGTATCATTTTTTTAATATTATGCATGGATGTCTGATATTCTGTATAATATTTAATCTGCTGTATAAAGTACGACTTGCACACAGAAGATTAGATTTTAGGTTCTTGCAGAATATAAGTTTTATATTCACAGTTTAGAATGAAATGGACAAATCATCGGTACGACTGTAGCATAGAATTTTAGTAAGCCTGTCTTGGTTACGAGAAACAGATAATAGCGTCGTCTATTGTTCCAACACTCTGTGCTAGTACACTTTGTGTATATTGAACAGGACATTTTGGATAATTAATTTTATACTGACAATATAAATTAATTCACACCCCAAGATTATTATGAATAGTGCTTATCATCTTAATTTTGAAATAATTATTGATTTACATATATTTAATATTCGTTATTTTGATTCATTAGAGGGTACGATCTTATATGGGTCTATATTTCCAGTGGGTTGGATAACGGTATTATTTATATGGCAAATATTAATTATTGACGATATCCCCTTAAGGATGTTTATAAGTTTTGACCAGACCAAACCCTGCAGGTAAATTTAAATATTCGGTGGTCAAATAAGTTAAGCAGAAGAACTTAAGAAATATCAAGATACCGATTAAATTAAATTGTTAATAATTAAATTTAATTGGCTTGTATCGAAAATCTTAACGTGGGGAGAAATGGTAAACTTTTAATAACAGAAACTCAATGCAAGAAAATCTTGAGATTATGGGTCAGAGTGCAATTATAGTTATTTAATGGTGTGAACTGTAATTTAGTATTTTATGAAAATAGTAGAAACCGCTGCATGTCTTTTTATAATTGTAGAAACCTCTAGTAGGTGTCTGTGTTTCACTGAAAATCTAACTTATAATTACTCTCCAGATCTCTGTTGTAGCTATATATATACACGGGTAGGCTGAACCAGTTTTCGACGATTTGATATCATTATTATTATTATATTATTTTTTTTTTCAAGACTTAAATATATCGGGGTTTTATCGGTACGAGTTTTCGGATGATCGTAACCCACACTACGTTCGAGGATCATGTAAGGGAATACAGTATAAGATCTGACTGGAGTTTCAACTCGGAATCAGATCTTAGTTGAAGAATAGATCGACAAAAGGTATTTTTCTAAATTAACTTTGGTTGCACAGGTTTTTTTTTATCGTTCGACTTCAAATTTTTTATCTGGAACCCATTTCGGCAATTACCCGTTCAGTTAATTTTTTATCAAAAATCGTTTACAAAAACAATGATCTTGGCAGTTTTGTCTCCAACAAATTGATATTAGAGCCGTTTTGTTTTTTGTTTACGGTTATCGAGGACAGATAGTTTTAGAACTGTTGCTAATTTTATTTTGTAGGCGTTCTAATCCCGATTTTATAACCATTATTTATTTTCATGTTTGATTGAATGCGTGGATGATGATTTAAATTATTATTATTTTTTAACCACGACTGTTGATCGTGGTAGATTGATTGTGAAACTTTAGGAGATATGATCGATGTAATAGCTAATTTTATATTTTTAAATATCTGTTTAGATTATTTAAGAACACGAAAAACGGAGGCGGCACCGACGGTAGTTTGAATTTTTACGGGTCACAGATTGCGGTAAGTTTTAATGGTTTTAAACAATTTTTTTTTCTAGTGAATTTTTTTGCATTATTTATGTATAAAAAATAGCATAAAAATAAGTCAAAAATAGCAAGAAAAAATCACCAAAATAGCCCAGTTTCGGCGACTATGCCGACGGCGGTTCGGCGGCGATTTTTATGATTTTTAGGCCGTTTTTAGGATTATTTTTTGGAACATTTTTTAAATATAAAATAGCAGTACAACATATCTTAAAATGTTGTCAAAAATTAGAAAAAAAAAATTGGGCCAAACAATGCATTACATGAGAGAAAACACAGCAGCGATTTTTTCTAGCGGCGGCGACGCTATAGCAGCAGCTTCCAGGCAGTTTTTCAACAATGTTTTGGGCTATTTTAGAGAAGGATTTTTTATAAAAATATTTTAATTTTTTAGAGCATTTTTTGGATATAAAGTACGTCGAAAATAGAGTTTGGATGAGACCAGAATGGCCTCAGGAAGTTACCGGTTAAAGGCAACGGCACAGGTGAGCGGCGACAGTCCGTTTCAGGCAATTTTTTGGCAATTTTTCAAGCTAGTTTCGAGCAGACTATTTTATATAACAATATTACTTTTTGAGAGCTTTCTTTTGATATAAAGTACGTCAAAAACCGAGTTCGAAAAGAGGTCGAAGAAGCCTCGGGAAATTAGCGTCGCAGTGTTATGGCGGGCAGCAGCATTTTTGAGGTTCAGGCCATTTTTTCAGCCGTTATCCGAGCAGTTTTCCAGCAGATTTTTTGACAAAAAAATGTTATATTTCGAAAGTTTTCCAACGATATAAAGCTCGTCAAAAATGGAGTTCGGATGAGGCGGTAGAAGCCTCCTGAAGGCTGCGGCGAGGCGACACTGGCGGTGGCTGGTGGTAGTCCGATGACTTTCTCTCTCTCGGGATTGGTTTGCTCTATATTCTGATATATACGAGACTAATATGATATATATTGGTATATCAAATAGTATCAAGGAGTTCTGATGCAAATGGAATACAAGAAGTTGATAAAAATTGAACTGTTGAAACTTATCTTTGAACGAAGACTGAAATTCTTTAGAGTTTCGATTTAATCATAAAATCGGTATATATTTATCTTGCACTTAATTTATTCTTTTATATTAACTGCGTGGATGACAAATATTAGTTTTATCATGTTAATTTAATTAATTCGAATATTCGATTTTAATTAAAATATTTTGTAATGAAAAATAAAATTAATTTTTTTAATTAATTAATTTTAATTAAATTTAAAAAAATTAGATATTTTATTTTTTACAAAATATCACGTTTAAGATTATTTTTTTAAAATCGGATATTTTGAAAAAAAAACGTGGAAATTAATTCTAAATTTTTGAATTAATTAAATAAACAATATTTAATCGAAATAAATTATTATTTTTAAAAAAATATGGGACAATAAATAAAATAAATAAATGTCTTTACTCACTATCTTAGCTGAAAAGTTAAAGAAAAAATTGTGCATTTATTAAATTTTTTTTATTACGCATTTAAACACGAAAAGATAGTTTGATAAACCAGAATCTTTTGAATTGTGTACACGGAAAGATGTTTGATTCTTTCAGATCATGTAGATTTCGAAATTAATAAATTTATTTTAATTAAATGAATTTTTATAACCCTAAAAAATATTTTAAAAATCTAAATGGAAGAAAAAATTTATTCGCAGATAAATCCCGTGGCCTCCATCACCAGTTTATAGGCGATGCAATTAAACTTTACGTGTCGGCAGTAAGGGTTTCATCCCCAACGAACAGATTAATTGCGGCATCGCCAGTACAAATCTCATTTAAGGATAATTCTGGATAATTGTTAGTGTGGACCACTTCTCCAACTGAATGGTTCATTGCGAAGCGATTAATTTAAAATTTGGTGATGGTTACCACTTAGTTGCATGTAATAGTATGCTCTCCAATTGAGTCACTACTATTATATACTGGATCGAAGTTATGCCAATTATTTAATTTTAGTTGACATGGCCAGTTGCATAAATAGTAAAATTAAAATAAATTGGCATGCCTGGTCATATAAAGAATCGTAGACATCCTCCCAACGAGGCATGCTATTCTCAAGTTACTAGACTACTGCGAATTAATTTTAAAATAGTAGAGAGAACCAAACTAAAATGAATTTAAAATTTTGCTCATCATAATTAACGATTTTTTAATTATGAGATTCTCAAGATTAAAATAGATTTCAACCCACTCGCTTCAATACTCAAAGAAAACAAACTAATGGGAGTGAATTTTGTTGACTAAAAATGTAACTTAAATATAACTTTAGCTACAAATAGTATTAATACCAAAAAATGTATTTGTTTCTCAAAAAAATTCTTCCTCTGGACCGAAAGCCATGAAGAAGAAAAAGGTTTAGAAACAGAGAGACAATTTTCAGGGTAGTTAATGAGCCACAGACTGGTGCGAAAAAATCAAAAGGCAGGTATTTTCACTACAACCAGACCCGACACTGAAAAACGTTATGTTCAGTATTTCTCAAAATGCAGAACAAACGGGGTAATTTCTGTTCACTAGTTGTGAAAATATGTTTAGTGGTGTTATCTATCGGTACCTGATGTGTAGATATGAGTGCCACTAATCATGTCTGCAATACATTGCAGGGATTCTAAGAAATTCGACAACTTAGTGATGGGGAGATTTACCTGCATATGGGCAATAATACAAAGGTAACAGCAGTTGCAGTAGGGGATGCCACTCTCAATTTTGGTAGAGATCGAATTTTAATATTGAGAGATTGTCTTTATATACCTGCCATTAGAATAAACTTAGTTTCTGTTCTGGATTGGCTAAAGACGGATATTTAGTTTATTTTAATAACTCTGTGATTATTAAGGATAATAAACGGGTTATCTTTTCTAGTACATTAGTGGATGATCTTTATATTATTACTTCAATCTCGCTTACACTACAACTAACTGAAATGAATAATACATCTATATTACCATATAAGAGAGTTTCCTTCTTTAATAAACCAAATATTTTTTTGGCACTTATGCTTACGTCATATTAATATAAAAGGATAAATAGACTGGTAGCAGATGGACCTTTGAGTTCGTTGGAAGTAGGGGCACTTTCAGTTTGTAAATTTTGGTTAGAGGGTAAGATGACTAAGAGGTCCATTTTGGCCAAAGGCTATAGAGCTAAAGAACCATTGGAGCTGGTTCATTATGATGTATGTGATTTTATGACAATTCGAGCTAGAGGTGGCTTTGAGTACTTCGTCAACTTCATTGATGACTACTCAAGGTATGGATACATTTACCTGATACACCGTAAGTCTGAATGATTTGAGAAATTCAAAGAATTCAAGGTGGAGGCAGGGAAGCGTCTGAATAAAAGTATCAAATCACTACGATCCGACTATGGTGGGAAATACCTCTTTGGAGAGTTTAAGGACTACTTGTCATCGAGGAGATTACATTTCAGTTGACTGCACCTGACACTCCATAGTAGAATGGCGTAGCAGAAAGAAAGAATGGGACTCTTATAGAGATGCTAAGATCCATGATGAGTTAATCAAGTTTACCCGATTCGTTTTGGAGTATCCCAAGGGAACGAAGGGTAGTCTATTTTATAACCCTAAGGATCAGAAGGTCATTATTAGCATCAATGCCCGATTATTGGAAAAGAATTATATTATGGATCACATACCCAAAAGAAAAATTATTTTGGAAGAACTGAGAGAAAATACCAGTAGAACGAAAGAAGAATCACAAGTCACTGATATTTCATTACCTCGTCGTAGTGGGAGGATTATAGGGACATGTGCAAATCAAGAACATGGTACTGATGCACAGGGTTCAGATTCTGCATTACCTGTTATTGCTAGTACATAGACACAGGTATTGTCTCGTCGTAGTGGGAGGGTTGTTCATCAACCTGATCGGTATATGTTCTTGAGAGAGTCATTTGACAGATCTCAACAGAACTAGATACCGAGCCCTATAACTACAATGAAGCACTACAAGACAAAGATACAGATCTTTGGCAAATGACTATGAATTTAGAGATAGAATCTATGTATTCTAACCAGGTCTAAAAACTTGTAAAATCACCTAAAGGGATAAAACTCATTAGATGTAAGTGGATCTACAAGAGGAAGAGATGAGTAGACGAAAAGGTTAAAACCTTCAAAATTAGGCTTGTTGCTAAAAAGTTCACTTAGAAAGAATGGATCGATTATCAGAAAACTTTTTCGCCAGTAGCCATGCTTAAGTCTATTCGAATTCTCTTATCCATTGCCGCTCATTTCGGTTATGAAATCTAGCAAATGGACGTCGAGATAGTTTTCCTTAACGGAAGTCTTAACGAGTGTATATATATGATACAACCAGACAGATTCATTGCAAAGGACCAGAAGCACATGATTGTGCAACCTTAAAAGGTCCATTTATGGACTTAAACATGTATCGAGGTCTTGAAACACTCAGTTTAATCAAACTATAAAGTCTTATGGTTTTGATCAAAATCTGAATGAGTCCTGTGTGTACAAGAAGCGTGACGGAAGTGTTGTGATCTTCCTAGTACTTTATGTAGATGGTATCTTGCTCATCAGAAACGATGTGGAGGCATTATCTACGGTTAAAGTATGATTATTTGGGCAATTCGATATGAAAAACTTGGGAGAAGCTAGTCATATTCTTGTGATCAAGCTTGTGCGAGAACAGAAACGGGATGTTGGGCTTATCAGTGTTCTATGACACCTAATGAGATAGAGAGGATGAAAGCGGTTCCGTATGCTTCAACAATAGGAAGCTTCATGTATGCTATGCTTTGCACTAGACCCGACATCTGCTTTGCTGTTGGCATGGTTAGCAGATGTCAGTCTAATCCAAGGCAAGAGTATTGGACTACGGTAAAGAATATAATTATGTACCTGAAAAGGACTAAGGATTATATGTTAATTGATCAGGCAGATAGTCTAGTACCTTTGAGGTACACAGACTCAGATTTTTAGTCAGACATAGAGCTCACATAAAGAGATAATCTTGTAGATCTTCTACAAAGAACTTACCGGCTAACACTTTGATAGTGGGTATGTGAGTTAAATGTATGGCAGCATGATTTTGAGTATAAGTGGGAGATTGTTAGAGTTGGTATACTGAAAATCATGTTTTTAGTATTTAATTTAATTTTAATAAAATTAATTTTTTATTTTATGAGAATTTTTATG